>PVIY010001577.1:0-147138 GCA_004026745.1 Myrmecophaga tridactyla | reverse complement strand
GGAACATTACTGATCTTCCTGGCATACAGAGAAGAGAGATGGTGGTGCCTATACTGGCTCTTAATGCTTCTGCTATGATGGGGCATACTTCACTTTACATTTCATTGGTCAAAGCAAGTCACATGGTTAAACCTGACATCAGAAGGCAGAAAGTATGATATTTCTACAGAGGAGGCCAGCAGTGAAGTAGGAGAGGTAACTGGTCTGGGTGATCATTGAGTACTTTCATGTTAATATATTCTGCTACATCCAACCCTAGAGATTTTCATTTTATAGGTAAGGCCCCAAGAAGGTGTACTTTGAACAGTTTTCTCTATGATTCTGATGAATCCAATGAAGGGACCCATATTTGGTAATACATAATTTAGAATATAGGAAGTTATTAACACAATCTATGGCAATCATGAGGTATAAGTAAGTAGAATGACTATAAGTACTGATCTGCCAAGACTTACTAGCTGGCTTCAGTGTACATATGAAGAGTATCCCTTTATCCTCAGAAGTATCCCAGTTCATGAGACAAATAACATGATTAACCAAAGAATAAGTCATTCTTTATTGAAATTGGTAAGATATGCATAGTTCCTTGCCCTCTTCACATTGGCTTAGCCCAGGGATATTCAGTATTCTTCCAGGCCAATTATGTAAACAGTATCTCTTTGTCTCTGGTGGATGGTATTTCAAAGAATCTCTAGCCCTGAGCACCTCTTAAATTCACTAGCAATCTATTTCTAGGAGTATCTAGGAATAACTCAATTGGCTAGAAAAGAGGTCTTTTAATTATTGTGATAAATTGTATTATTGCCAAAATAATTGCTTCCCCTCTCTAATGAATCACTTCCTACCAGGCATCTTTCAACCCATCTGTCCCTGTAGAGTGCATATACTTTTTATCATATTGATTTTGAGGTGGACCATGATACTTGCATTAACCAATGAAGTGGTGCCACTTCAGAATAAAAGTTTTAAACACCATCACATGGTTCTGTCTTTTCAGTTTCCCTCTGCTACAACAGAATGTCACAGATTCAGGTTAGTCATTCAGCCTTGGTCACAGGAATGTAGAGAATGCAGGGAAAAGCCACAGTCAAACCTCAAAGGACAGGTAGCCAAAGCAAGGCATAGACCTTTGTGAGTAAGCCAGTGCAATTCTATGGTCATTTTTTAAGGCAGTATGACTTAATATAAGCTGAATGCTACAATTTCCACATAGTAATTTCCATTTCCTTCTCTTTTATTTCAGCTCTGTTATGATCAGCTTTGATGCCATGAAGGTTAGAATGGCGTTTAAAAAAAAAAAAAACAAGCCATTGCTATATGTGGTGTGTTGGAATAGCTGCTGCTGCAATGTTTGAAATTGCTACAGCAATGCCCAAATGACCTGCCTGACCTCTTCTGGCCAAAGATACGGCTACTGTGGAAGCTGAGCTGTAGAGGATATGCACTGTTTTTTGCTTGCTGAGAATCCTCCCTTCTTTTGTGAAGTGGTCTTTCCCTCTCTGCAGTCATGTTGTTCTATTGGGGTCCCACTCATTGAATCCTGTTTTCTAACACAGGAGTAGACCTAAGCCTATTCATTAATAGTGTTCTATTCCCCTAGGCCAAGTGATTTGTCCTCAGGTGACCATGTAGCTAACATCCTCTTCTTGGACTTGTCAACTTCTAGCTGATATAGAAGGCATTTTTCTTGTATATGTCTAAGCTAAAAGTGTAAGTAGTTGGAAGGGTTTTTTTTTTTACTAGCTTTGTGGTGCTTGTGAAGGGTTTTACTAGCATACGGAGTTAGCCTGTGTCTGAGCAGAGAGTGAACTAAGCAAAGACAGGTAGGACTGAAAGACAGAATTTTGGAGAGTAGAGGTGGAAAAGTGTCAGATGAGAGAACAGAGGGAGAGAGTCAGGGCACCCACCAACTCTGAACTTAGTCATAACTGAATACTACTCCACCTACTTTCTTCCCAATTATACAAACTATGTTATTTATATTTACCTTAAGCTGGTTTTTGTCAGGTTTTCGTTCCTTGAAGTCAAGATACCTATTTAATACTAAGGAAAAGCCATACAGAGGAATGCTATTGCAGCACATGTGCAATACTTGTGATACTATATGTTTCAGTTTGCTAAAGGCTCTCTCAGGGAAGGCTGCTGGCATCCAGGGTTTCTCTGTCACATGGGAAGACACATGGCAATGTGTACTGGCCCTTCTCTCCTGGATTCTGGTTTCAAATGGCTCTCTCAGCTCCTGTGGGTCCTTTTAACGTCTCCTGGGGCGTTTTCTTTCCCTAAACTCTCTGGGTTATGAGCTTTCTCCAATAATGTCTCCCTCTTAAAGGACTCCAGGCAAGGGGAAAAATTCCACCTTGAATGGCTAGATCACATATCCATGAAAACAACTTAACCCAAAGTCCCACCCACAATAAATCTGCTCTTACACATATGGATTAAAAGAACATAGGCTTTTTTGGGGTACATAACAGATTCAAACTATCACACTACAAATGCAGCAGAACCTGTGACTTGTCAAAATCTCATTGTGCTTTTGGTAATGCTGGGGATTATCTTTCTCCCTTCAACTTTATATAATACAAATTTCAGAGAAGGACTGCCATTCCAATGTCTGAATGAGATGTTACTAGAAAGACTTTAATATTTTACTTATTCTTTTCTCTCCTTTAAGCGCAAGGGTATAGCTATAGAAACTGGGCCAGAGGATGACCTGAGTGGCAAATTCTGTACAATATCCAATCCCAGTGTTACTCTTCATATATTTTTTTCCTTTTAAAATTGTAGCTGACTCCCATTTGAACGGGAGACTCGTATTTCTGATTTTATGCTCTTTTCTTAATATAAAAAGGGACTTTATAATATCTTGTCTTCATAATTCAACATTACTTCTCTAGGAAGAGGGAGGGATGGGTGGAAGTAGACTTGGGGAAAGCTGGAAACATCACTACTTAAGGATTCTGTATCATGGAAGAGCAAGGAAAAGTATAGACCTTTCACCTTTATTGTATCTCAACTAGATTCACAATGCAGAAAAGAAGGCTGCTGAACAAAATCAGAACAGATATAACCAAATGATAACCTATGAGTTACATGGTTTCTCTTGGAGCCATGTCCTTCTTTCACTGGGAGTATTTTTTTTGAAAGGAAAACAACCAAAGATGAAGGGACACAATCCATTGGATAGGAACAAAGTAGATTTAATTTAAAAGGACTGTGAAAAATTATTGGAATTAAAGCTACACTTTAGTAGATACTGCATACCCAAATTTACTAATCCTTTTTTTTTTTACATAGGCAGGCACCGGGAATTGAACCCAGGTCTCTGGCATGGCAGGCGAGAACTCTGCCACCATTGCACCACCCTATCAATCCCATTTTAAAATGTAATATTCAGAAAGGTACAACATTTGACCTTTACCTTAATACTAAAAAAATGCAAAAAGGATAGCAAGTAAATGGCAAATTAAGAATATATAAGTAGAAAACTTTCTTCAGTGAACAAGGGAATGAGACATTTCTTTATAGTCAGAAATTTAAATGTACAAGGACTCACTTGGGGGAAAAAGGCATCTGAGGAGATAGTCATTAAATTAAAAAAGGTAGTAACTCAACAGAAAGTTAAGAAACTACCAAAGCTCAGGAAAGAAATTAAAGATGACGATAAGGCTACTGTGGAAATACTACTTACATCAGAAACAGCAAGAATGAGAATATAAGTTCTGCTGCTATGACAGAGAAAGTTTAGAAATTTATATAGAAGAAATACTACTTAGAGAAAAGGTGAAAAATAGAGAAACGAGACATTACTTATGAATGGACTTGTAAGTAGAGGAATAGAGAAAAAATTGGAAAAAAAGAAAAAATATTCAATAACATAATGGAAAAACTTATGAAATTAAAGCAGCAGCAAATCTGCATGAAAGAAGCACATTTTGTTCTATTAAAATTGATTACAGAACAGCAAAACCAAGATATATTCTGGTGAAGATACTAAATTTCAAGTATAAATAACCTTTAATGATCAGATACTAAAAGAAAGGGGACTAATAAAACGGCATTAGACCTTTTTACAGCAAACTTTACTTCCAGAAGACAAGAAAACAATGTCTATAGAATTCTGATGGAATCAAAGTATAACCTGAGAAATTTACATTTAGCTAAGTTGTCTTTCATGTATACAGGTAACTGAAAATATTTTCATATATGCAAAGATTTCTTAAAAAACACTACTTACTAAATGCATTCAATCAAGGATTAATATAGAGCCCAGGAGTGAGGAAGTTCAGTTATGAAAAGACAGGCAGTGAGCATTTTAAAGGATCACAGACACTGCTACACGCTGGTGTGAATCAAGGATAGTGAAAGAACTATAAGTGTCGACCATGGAAATAGAATCATGTAACTAATTATTTGGTGCGTGGAAGGGGGAAATTAGTGGAGGGTTTTTGCTCTAGTTTCCTTACTTTTTATAGTAGAACATCAGTAGGTACTTTAGGTTATATAAATAGGAAAAGTTTTAAATATACTATTAAATACATAAAAGCTACCACAAGAACAGAGCTTCTCAAAGCTTGTTTATCACATTGGAGTACTATGTAGCTATAATCTCTACAATTGATATGGACGGATTTCTAAGATATATTTTGGGGTTAAAAATTTTCCAAACAGCATGTATTAATATACTGTCTTGATGTAAAAAAGAAGGAGAGAATGTTTATTTTTTTCAAAAGGAGAAAAAGCAAGGATAAAGCAGACAGTAACAAAATGGTTTTCTATGGGGGTTGGGGAATGAGGGAGAAACTTCTTAGCACCTTTTAATATTGCTTTGCCTTTTAAACTAAGAATGGGAATATCTGAAATATTCAAAAAGTAAAAGTATATTTTAAAAGATTGAGAACAACATGCCCTAAAACTGAAAACAAAACCAAATGAATCAAATAGTATATCAAATTCATATACCACCTGGTGTGATGCAATGTGAAGCATACAACATCACCTGGAGTTAGCCAAACTGCAAAGTTCAGGGAACAGTCCCCACAAGACTGCCCCCACTTCAGATACCAGCCACAAGTTCAGAGGGCCCCAGGAACACCATCACTTCAGACCAGTGGGCTAAAAGGTTTGGGGATTCCCCGCAGTCAGTCTCAGTTTCGATAGTTTGCTAAAACAACTAACAGAACTCAGGAAAGGGCTATACTTAGAATTAACAGTTTCATTGCACAAGAGGATACAAACTAAAACTAGCCAAGGAAAGAGACACAAAGGACAGATTCTAGGACTGGTCTAAATGCCGAGAAACCCATCTTCCTCTCCCATGGGGTCTTGATGGTATTTCCTCCTCCTGGACATGATATGTGACAAAACACACAGAACATTGTTTACCTGGGAACCTCACCCAAGCTTGGATCTCCAGAGATTTTATTGGGACTTTATTATGTAGGCGTGATTGATTGATTAAGTGACCATTTGAATTGAGTCTGAATTCAGTCTGAATTTGAATTGAGTTGAATTCAGTCTCTTAGATGGATTGAGCTTCCACCCTAAATCATATGTTGGTTTTACCCTAATACTATCAGGAATGGTTGGCCCCACCCTGAGTCATCTCATTAGCATAATCTATCAATTGCAAAATAAAGACATTCCTATCCCTTGGGAGATTTCAAGCCTTTGGAAGCTGCCTCCCAAAGTCCAGACCTTTTTCAGGGGAGGCCAAATTCCTCATTACACAAACATTAACTATTGTATTATGGTCAAAAATGTTTATGCTGAAGTTATTCATATGGAAACAATCAGACACATCAAGATTGTGGGATAAAAGACAACTGGCCTGGATTTTGGAAAAAGTCAACGTCAGAAAAAGACAAATAAATTAGGAAAGGGAATAGCTATAAATAAAAAGAGACTAAATAAACATGAGCACTAAATTCAACATGTGAGTCTTGAATGGATCCTGGACCAGAAAAAGAGATGAGCAGCTATAAAAGACATTATTTTGACAATCAGGATAATTTAAATATAAGCTATGTATCAGTTTTCTATTACTGTGCAACAAACCCTGACTAAGTGGATTAAAGAATAAATTAATGTTTCTCGGGATTCTGTGGATTGGTTGGGAAGTTCTTCTTTCCCTTATACGGACTCATGCAGCTGGAGTGACAGTTGTGATAACTGGGCCTCTCTCTTCCTGTGCTCTTTCATTCTTAAGGAGACTAGGTCTGCTTTCCTCATGGTGGCTGCAGCCTTCCAAGGGGACTGGCCCTACTGTGCATCTGCTGTGTATCAAGTCTTTGTAGCGTGATTCTTTGCTGATGTCCCATGGCCTTGGATAATGGGAGGAAAGGTTCATTGGGACCGCTAATGTAATTCTCTTCCACAAATAGTATGTATTTTTCATTAATATTAAATTTCCTGGATATGTTAATATCGTGGTCATGAAGGGAGAATATTCTAGACGTAAGCAATAAATCAAAGTAGTTAGAGGTAATAGGTCAGGATTGGTGGAACTTACTTTCAGATATCTTAGAGAGAGACAAAAAGAAAGAGAAGTAAAGCAAAGTGGCCAAAATCTTAACAATTGGTAGGATTAGATGAAAGGTATTGCTTTAGTTTGCTAACGCTGCTGGAATTCAATATACCAGAAATGGAATGGCTCTTATAAAGGGGATTTATTAAGCTACAAATTTATAATTCTAAAGCTATGAAAATGCCCAAATTAAGGCCTCAACCAAGGGGTACTTTCACTTTTTTTTTTTTTATAATTTGCATATGGGCAGGAGGCACCAGGGATCGAACTCCAGACCTCCAGCACGGCAGGTCGGAGCTCTGCCTGCTGAGCCACGGCAGCCGCCCAATTTTTTTTTTTTTTTTTTTTTTTTTTACATGGGCAGGCACCAGGAATCGAACCCGGGTCCTCGAGCACAGCAGGCAAGCGTTCTTACCTGCTGAGCCACCGTGGCCCTACTTTCACTCTTGAACAGATGATTCTCATCTGGGGTTTCTCCTTCACATGGGCTTTATTATGTAGGCCTGATTTATTGATTAAATTGCCCACATGGTTGAATTCGGTCTCTAGATAGACTGACCCCCATGGTAACGTCTGCTGGCCCTTTGCTCCAGGTTTTGTTGCTTTCAGCTTGTGGTTCCAGGGGCCTCATCTCTGAGCTTCTGCCTGTCTCCAAGCATTTCCAAACAGCTGCATGTGCATCAGCCAGAGACCTTTGGAGATGAAGAAGGAAAGCACCCCTGGGGGACCTTCATGAAATAAGAAGCCTGGAGAAAAAGCAAGCAAACATTGCCATGTTCACCATGTGCCTTTCCAGTTGAAAGAAAAACCCTGAACATCATCGGTCTTCTTGAATGAAGGATGCCTTAGATTGGACATGTCTATAGAGTTGCTTTAATTTGGATATTTTCACAGCTTTAGAACTGTGAATTTGCAACTTAATAAATTCCCCCTTTAAAAAGCCTTTCTATTTCTGATATATTGCATTCTGGCAGGTAGCAAACTAGAACAGATTTTGGTAATTGGAGAAGTGAGGTGCTATTACGGTTTGCAAATACAAACATGTTGGAACGGCTTTTTAAATGGAGAAGGGGAAGATTCTGGAAGAATTGTGAGGAGCTTGATAGAGAAGGCCTAGAATGCTTTGAAGGGATTGTTGGTAGAAATGTGGACGTTAAAGATACCTCTGAAGAGGCTGTGGAGAGAAATGAGGTGCGTGCTGTTGCAAACTGGAAGGAAGGCGATCCTTGTTTTAAAATGGCAGATAATCTGGCAAAATTGACTAGTGGCTTTGGCTGGAAGGTAGATTTTAAAAGCCATGAACTTGGATATTTAGCAGAAGAGATTTTCAAATTAAATGTGGAAAGTGCAGTCTGGTTTCTCCTTGTAGTTTATAGTGAAATGTGAGAGGAAAGCGATAAGTTGAGAACTGAACTCTTGGGTACAAAAAAACAGAAATTGATTATCTGGAAAATTCTGGGTTTCCAGAAGGGAAGACCTCAGAGAATAGTGCCCCACATGAGGAATTAATGTTCAAATGTGGAACCAGTCAGTCATTTCGAAAAAAACAGAATTGGAGATGGAGTTCTCCGGGAAAGTTTTGTAGAAACTCCTGCTGTCTGATGGGCACAATCCTTGCTTACTACATAGAAAGTCAACGAGAGTGCTGTGGGACCTGTTTAAATGGAACTGCTGCCATTCTGAACTAAAAGACTCAGGAGAGGGACAAAGCACAGGTAGGATGTCTTCAGAGGCAGAACCATGGAGGCTGAAGTCTGAGGTCAGGAGACTTAGGACCAGGAGAGCAGACCCACCCAAGTACTTGGAGAGGGTGAGTTTGCCCTGAAGGCAGCAGGTGGGACTTCTACGTCATTGCAGTGGGAGAGTTGTGCCACCTCAGGCCTTCTAGGGAGTGAAACTCATTCCTTGGGGATTGGAGAGAATCTGGCTGTCATTACATGGAGGGGTTGAGCGTGTGCCCTGGAGATGGCAGAAAGCCCGGGTGCAGCCCTGATGCTTGGAGAGGGTGGAGCCAAGAGGGTCTCCCCAATGTCTGTCAAGGTTGAACTCGGAGGCAGTGGGCTACTGCAGAGGCCCTTGGAAAGGGTAGGACTGCTGCTTTCAAAAGACTGAAGATAAATGACTCCCAGACTTTGAAATCTAATGGAGTTTGCCCCGTTGGTTTTCGAAACTGCTTAAGTCCAGTGACCTCTGTATTCCTTCCAATATCTCCCTATGGAAATGGGGGTATTTATCCTATAACTGTCCAACATCTTTGTATGTAGGCAGCAAATAACTTGTTCTGAGTTTTGCACATCCATAGCCAGAGGAAAATTTTGCCTTAGGACAGACCATGCCTGCAATAATTTTTATGAGATTCTGTACTGTTTCTGACTTTGTATTGTTACTGAAAGGATTTATGGCTTTCTGATATTATGATGGAATGAATGTATTTTACATTTGGAAAGAACATGTCTTTTTGGGGTCCAAAGAGTGGAATGCGCCAGTTTCAATCTTGTGTACCCCAGAAAAACCAAGTTCTTTACTCCTCATTCAATATTGCTGGATAGGAGCTTTTTGATTATCCATGGAGATGTGACTCACCCAATTGTGGGTGGTAACTTTTGATGGTTTCCATGGAGATATGTCTCCACCCATTTAAGGTGGAGTGCTAGAGCCCTTTAAGAGGGAACCATTTTGGAAAAAGCTATAGAGCCCATGCAGCCAGAGACCTTTGGAGATGAAGGAAAATGCCCCCAGGGGAGCTTCATGAGCCAAGAAGCCTGGAGAGAAAGCTAGCAGATGTCACCATGTTCAACATGTGCCTCTCCCATTAAGAGAGAAACCCTGAACATCATCGGCCTTCTTAAACCAAAGTATCCTTCCCTGGATGCCTTAGATTGGGCATTTCTATAAACTTGCTTTAATTTGGACATTTTCATGGCCTTAGAACTTGTAAACTTGCAACTTTATAAATTCCCCTTTTTAAAAGTTGTCCTTTTTCAAGTATAGTGCATTCTGGCAGCTTGCAAACTAGAACAAGGATAAAGTCATGTATTAAATGAAAAGACTCTCATACTGAATCAAAATCCAAACCTCAATTATATGCTTCTTACAAGCAATTCATCTACAGTGAAGTGATTCAGTAAAGTTGAAAATAAAAACATGGGTAAAGCTATCCAAGCCCAATAAATAAAAATAATGCATGATTGCAAAATTAATTTCAGATGTGACTGATTTTAAGGGGAAAAGCACTATAAAAGACAAAGAGTGGAATTCTATAAAATAAATTTTACCTTTTGTAATGAAGATTTCATTGGAATAATTCTTTCTACGCTAAGCAATGTAAAACCAGAATTCATGAAGCAAACCTGCAGTGATACAAAGGGAGATTATTAGAAGAACAATGCTCACAGGAAACATTAGCTGATAGATCAAAAAATAAATACTTAATTTAAAGGATGTGGAAAAGGCATTAAGATTGATTTAATGGGTATATTCTGTTAACATATCTTATTTTCAAATTTCCATTAAGCATTTACAGAAATTCATTCTATATTAGTATGCAAAACAGCTTCAATAATTTCTAATAAATATAGATTACATTAATTACATGAAAAATTGAAATTACACAAAACTAAAAATTTAAAAGCATCAACCACCTAGAAATTTTAAAATGCAATCTTAATTATTCTTGTGTAAAGTAGGATATTGAAGCTGATAGTGCAGAATATCTAGGAAATAAAATGGAAACTCTAAGAGTTGTTGTGATTTGTCTAAAACTATATTCATAAACATATTGAGACCTAAGTATTGCTAACTAAATTTTCTAAATTATATATTTTTAAAAGTATAACAAATTCAATGAATTAAGCATTTAGCTCAGGCACAGTAAAATTGGAGGATTAAAAATGGTAAAAAGAAGTATAAAAATTGTAATTATATAAGTAGAATTGATAAAGAAAATCAAGAATCATTAATTTCTATTTTTTTTGGGTGGGGGGTGTGCATGGTCCAAGAATCAAACTCGGGTCTCCTGCATGAAAGGCAGGCATTCTAACCACTTAACTACCCATGCACCCCAGAATCATTACTTTAAAATAACAATAATAATAAATTAAAAAACTATGAGGTAGCATTATTTAAATGTGCAAAGATATTGGGTGCTTTTGAATATGAAAACAACATTTGAAAGATGCCAGTTGTCCCTAAATTATATTTACAAATTCAGATATTGTCAAATCAAAATACCAACACATGTTTTGCTGGTGTTGTATTTGTTTGGAACTTAATCTTTAAATTCATCTGGAAAAATGAACACATGAGAATACTCTGGAATAACCTGAAAAAGAAGAGTAATGAAAGTGGACAAGCTAAACAGATTTATGATACATTATTAAAACAGTAATTACAACTCTGAGATCCTCGCACACATACAAACAAAAAAAAAATGGTTACAATGTCCAGAAAATGATTCAAGTACCTGTAGGAACGTGGCATACATTAACGGTGACATTTCAAGACCCTGAAGAAAAGCAGAGTTAGTTAGTGAATGTTGCTAAGATAACTAATTAGGTGTTTAAGAAAAAAAAGGTGAGTCTTCAGTCTACTCCAAAGCTAATTCCACATGTATTAAAGATTTAAATATGAAATATAATAATAAAAGTGCTAAGAAAAGTATTAGAGATTATAATTATATTGAGTTAATGACCAAAATCTATCCGTTAAAAAGGAGCATTTGATTCATCTGGCCATATAAATTAATTGTATGAAAAAAAGTTAATTGTATAGTAACTGCCATCATCAACAAAACAGAAAAAAGAAAAACAAACTGGGAAAAATATTTACCAAAAATTATACTGCAAGCAAAGGGATTAATTCCTTTATTATACAAAGAGATCTTACAAATTATCATTTTAAATCTTAAAACTTTATGGAAAAAATGTCAAGAGATTTAATCGGGAAGGAGGGTCACAAAAAAAGAAATACAGGGGTAGAGAAACATAGAAAGAAGGGATCACTTTTGCTCAAAAAATTAAAATAACACGCATATAGATACACTTAGATTCCTCGATGCTGTTTTGGCCACCCTTTCACACTGGGAAATATTTAAAAGATTGATGAAAATCAGTTCGCAAATTCATGGAGAAATTTAGTTATACCTTTTTGTATAGATCTTGACCTCCAAAGTAAAAGTGAATCTATCCTATGATAAAACAGTTCTACTTCTAAAAATATCCTTTGCAAACATATACAACAAATGCATAAAAATACATGTGCATAGGTATTAATAGCAACATTTTGATTTCTAAGACTCTGTGTGTGTGTGTTGTAAGAAAGAAAGAAATTGGGAGATTGGGAGAGAGAGTCAAAGAACTACAGGCTTTATTTTAAAACTTTCTTCCTTTTTCATTATATTTAAGCCAAACTTGTTTTATGTATAAACAAAAGAAATAAACATTCTTTGAAACCAAAACTTTGTCCATTCCTGAGAGAATTTAATGGACACAAGAAGGAACATTTTAAAAAGGGGGAAACAGAATCCTGTTCTATAAAGAATTTACTTTTAATGTATTTTTGAACTCAACTAACAGGAATAGCAACTTAAGTCAATGTGCTTTTCTCTCTCATGGGCAAGTAACTGCATGTGAATGGATCACTTTGATCCTTCCTGCAAGATTTTTCATAGCCTTATTTGAAAACTTGGCCTGAATGAATAGTAAGTCAAACAGCTGGGATTGTAGAACCCAGGAAAACCTCTCAAAAATTGAGGGATAATGACCATGTTTTCTTCATTTGGTTTGTGATCATGAAACATCTTTTTAGAAGGAGAAATTGGCCTCACGAAGAAAGCATGTAAGTTGGCAATGATTAGACATTTAGAATGTTTTCAGCAGCAATAGAAAAGAGAGACACATTTACATAAAATAGCACAACAGGTAGAGAGAGCCTGGTGTCCTACAGAAAATTCCTCATATGCGAAAGTGTACAGTATCAAGTTTCCTTCCATTCCCTCCCCAACAATAAATGCATACAAATCTTTTGAGATCTATTGTGAGCTTTAATTTTATATGTTTTGTTATCTCATATTTAAGACTATGTTACATTTCCTTATTAAAGCTGCTGGTCTTCTTGTATATTGCATATAAGAAGGCACATATATGTTATATGATTTCATATTTCAGACCAAGAAGCATCAGGATTAAGATAATTTAAGCTAGGGGACACAACTCCAGAGGATTTTTAGCATATAAATGAAGAAAAATGAATATTGTGGAAAATATCTCAGATTCATGATTTGGGCATTTTAGACAGACCAACTTTCCCCTGTCCATGGAAATATATGTGTGCGTGTGTAGAAATTTTCCATTGGTAATTTCAGAACTGAAACAAAGCATTAGGATCATTTGCTCTTTTTCACTAGTTCACATATTTTCCTAACAAAGCATGGCTCTGTACCCAAGAAACAGGAATCGGGGACACACCTTCCTTAATCCAGTCTACCAGTGAGAGTTAATCCCGTAAGAATCCATATATAGTGAACATCCAATTACAGCAAATGATTGATTTAATATCCTATTGGGAAAACATTTCAGCCTCTTCGTTGCAAAAAGGTCTTCAAAAATAACAGGGCAAATAGTCCTAGGTCTTTGTGACCTAAAAAGTTTAATAAAGCCAAAGAATTGTTGGAGCATTTTAGAGAAACTTGAGGCCATTTGGTCTAATGATTTAGTAATGATGTCTGTGTCGTTGGGTCAGAGAATAATATGGCTTCAGTTTAGAATTTATTCAGCAATATTCACCAATGTTGGTAGCATTGAATGTAAGGCATTCTTCTATGTCCTGAATATTCTAAGGCAAAAACACATTCTCTATTTAAGTCTGAAAATGGATTTATTTTGTAATAAGCTTTCAACTTCTAAAATTAAATGATAAATTTCAAATAATAAAGTCTAAAAAGTAATGAAAACCCAATGACTGAAAAGCAGATATCACAATGAAAATCAGATTGATAACATAGGAAATATAAGAAAGATAATAGTTTTTGAACCTATTTCAGATTTTAAAAGGTCAATAAATGGCAAATTGTGGTCATTTCAGAGAAGAGTTGGGGAAAAGGAGTAGCCCAAATTAAAAAAAATTTTACATTTTATGACACGAGACTGTCACAATCTAACCTATACTTCCACCTGGTGGACAAATTTGAAAATGTTTTGATAGAGATGAATTACATTAATGATTTTTAAATATATTAATAACTAAATGTAAAGCAACCCAATTCCTCATTTTGTGGGACTATTCCATTTTAATCAACTCACCTGACTACAATATTTCCATCATTAAAGTTGAATGACTCCTCTTGGAGGAGGTCCCCAATTCTTATAGTTTTCTGCCTATTGCAGGGGATATGAACAATAAATTGTATTGGATGATACCATACTTGGAATATGGGTGTTCATGTATGTTACAACTTATGCAAAAATAATGAGAGGATTTTCCCTAGAATACGTCTAGGAAAAAAATCTAGTATCTTAGAATTTTTCATTTTAAGAAAGTAAACCATGAATTATTTAATAACTATTTTATCATGCAAATTAAATGAAAATGCTAAGAAAAACATGTACATTATTATCATAGACTATCAGGATTTAAAATCTTAAGCCAGAAACCAAATATGGTGTATTTTGGTGTTTACTGTGTGTAAATATTATATATATATATACCTTACAGCATTGATCCTTTCTTATGAGAGCTAAGGAACCCATACATATGGGACCAGTTACAGCTACAAAAATCAAATTTTTATTTACAAAGTACTTGGAATATTAATTTTTCTATCTGCAGAAAACTAAAGCCTGTATTATTCTGGCATAGTTTTCCTAGCTGTTTATTTTTAACATCATCCTGGATAATTTTATATGGGAGTCAACAGAATTTGTTTTTACTAATGTATTCCTCAAGCCTCAAAGAAAAAAAAAGAAAAATATAATTTTATTCTGCTTTTTTAAATTCTGATCATAAAAAATTCTTTTAACTAAAGAAGATATGATGGAAATCGCAAATTTTGCTTTTGTTCTTTGTAATAATTAGAGAGGAATTAAAATGTTTTCCCATTATACTTCCAATTTAATGCACTGTCTTAATTGGATGTGAGCTACTATTAAAAGTAAATTACGGGCAGTGTGACGGTGGCTCAGTGGCAGAATTCTTGCCTGCTATGCCAGAGATCCAGGTTTGATTCCTGAAGATGCCCATGCAAAAAAAAAAAAAAAAAGTAAGTTACAGGATGAAATTATAAATTTCCAAGAATTAATGTCTTTTCAAAAAATCTATTTCAATGTGAAACCTGAATATAGGATACACGATAACATAATTTTAGGATCACACAAAGTCTATAGGGTTTAGTCATTACATGAGCATAGAGATAGGGGCAGAAAATCAACAGAGAGAATGCATTTGTTTTTTTGTTTTTTGTTTTTTTTGCATGGGCAGGCACCAGGAATCGAACTGGGTCTCTGGCATGGCAGGCTAGAACTCAGTCACTGAGCCACTGTGGCCTGGCCGTTTATTAGTTTTTTTATTGCTGTTTCAAGAAATTATCAGAAATTTATAATATTTTAAATCAACACATAGTTTAAGGTCAGAAGTCTGACATGAGACTCATTGGTCTGAAATCAAGATGTCAGTAGGTTTGTGTTCCTTTCTGTAAGTTCTATGAGACAATCTATTTCCTTGTCTTTTGCAGTTTCTAGAGACACCTGCTCTGCTTGGCTTGTGGTCCACTTTTGTCATCTTGAAAGCCAACATTGGCTGTTTGAGTCTATATTACATTGTATCACTTTGCTTCTGTTTGACTCTCTTCCATGTTGTTATTACTATTTTTTATTAGAGAAGCTATGGGTTAAAAGAAGAATCATGCTTAAAATACAGAGTTCTTATATACCAACATATTGGTAACACCTAGCTTTGGTACGGTTCATTTGTTACAATTGATGAAAACATGTTTTTATACTTGTACTATTAGATATAGTTCATGGTTCAACATAGGGCTTACTGTTTGTGTTATGCAGTTCCATGGATATTTAAAAATTTTTATTCTAGTTACATATATATAACTTAAAATTTCCCCTTTTAACCACATTCAAATATGTAATTCACTGCCTGTAATCATTTTCACAATGCTGAACCACCATCCATTGCCAGGACTTTTTCTTTGTCCCAAATAGAAACTCCGTACATTTTAAGCCTTACCTCCCTATTCCTTACTTAAATCTCATGCCCTGGTAATTGATATTCTAGACTCTGACTCTATGAATTTGCTTATTCTAATTATTTTTTTAACAGTGAGATCACACAGTTTTTTCCTTTTGTGTCTGACTGATTTCACTCAACACGATGTCTTCAATGTTTATCCGTGTTGTCACATGGATCAGAACTTCATACCATTTTACAGCTGAATAAGGATCCACTGTGAGCATATATCACATTTCTTTATCCAATTACCAGTTGGTGGTCATCTGGGTTGCTTCTATCTTTAGCTATGAACAGATATGGTGTGTACATATGTTTCAGTTTTTCTGCATATAAGCCTATAAGTGGGATTGCCTAATCACATGAGAATTCTGCACTTAACTTTTCTGAGAAACTGCCAAACTGTCTTCCACAGCAGCTGTACCATTTATACTGCCACCAACCATGAATGAATGTTCCTACAGACCACTTCCACAGAAAACTTCACAAAGAGGAAAAACAGGAACAAAACAAAACTCATAACCTTAAATCCTAGCATAGAAAACCATTGCTAACATGTCTGCTCTATGCCTCCAGAAATTTCCCTCATAATCCTGTGCAATTAATTCCAACCGCTTCTCCTCCACCATTCCATGCAACCACTATTCTTCTCTCCCCATGAATTTATTTTGTCTATTTTTATACTTCACATTAATTAAATCATGCCCTATATTCCATTTTGCCTTTGGCTTCTTTCCTTCTATATGTTTTTGAGATTCACGTATTCTGTATGTATCAATATAGTCTGCTTCTTTTTATTAGTGAGTAATATTCCATTGCATCTTATAAATATACCACAAATTGCTTATCCATTTTCCTCTTGGTTTAAAAAGAACAATTTTTATTCCAATTTTAAATCAAACACAGCATTGTGCTTACTTCAGTGGCCTCTGGGAGAAGGAAAATGGAGGATGAAGACATCTCATACAAACCAAGTAGAATGGGCTCTGTATAGTTTCCAAGGACTGTAATTTTCTGTAACAAATTACCCAAAACTGGGTGGCTTAAAACAACAGAAATTTATTCTTACAATTCTGGAGGCTAGAAATCTGAAATCAAAGTATTGGCATGACCATGCCCTCTCCAAAGCCTGTAGGGAAATATTCTTTGGGGGCCTTCTCCACTTTCTGATAGTCCCGGGCATTCCTTGGTTTCTAGAAACTTATCACTGAGTCTCTGACTCAGTTGTCTCATGGTGCTCTCTGTGTCTGTGTTTCTATCTCTGATATAAATTTCCCTCTTCTTATAAGGACACACAGTCATGTCAGATTTAGAGTTCACCATAATCCTATGTGACCTCATCTTAATTTAACTAATTACATCTACAAAGACCCTGTTTCCAAATAAAGCTACATTTTCTGGGTCTGTGTGAATGTAAATTTTTGGAGGACATCAGCTAACCTAGTCAGGCTCTTTGCAGGACAGAGAAGTTTTTGTTATCCAAAGAAATGCCCAGACAACAAAAGATAGGAATCATATGGTCATACTGTGTCATGCTATGTTGTATTTGGGAGTGATAAGGTTGATGGATATGAAAATATGTCCACAATACATTCAATGAAAAATAATTTTTCAAAATAGTAAACACAGTACAAACCAACTTTTACAAGCAAAGTGTGTATTATAGAGAAAAATTCTGGATCTATATCAATATATTAGTTGATGAGAATTTTTTTAACATCCATATTTAAAACATTTAAATTTGAATGTTATTATGTGCACAGTAAAAAATATTTTTAAAAAAGAAAAAAAAATTGAAATCAGGGCTGTCCAATGATTTTCCCTAGGCTTTTTTTTCCTTGTGGAATCCAGTTATTCTAATTCAATCCAAATGATTTCTATCAATTATAATAGATGAAAACTATTATTAACAATTTAATTTTTCTTTATGGATAGCTTCTTTAGAAAATCCAGTTGCAATTTGCTTTCAGTCTCATCTCAGATGCTAAACCTTTTGGCACAGGTTGTCAGTTATGAGATTTTAGACCTAAAGCCTTCAGAGTTTCTCAAAAGAAACGTTCCTTACTGCCATTTTCCCCAGCATGTTATTGGAGTCATTACTGAAAATTTTCTACTTTCTGCACTGGGGCTTTAAGACAGAGGTGAAGGAACTTCTCTGTGGGTATATATGTTTTGAAAAAGAAAAAGAAAACTAAATAATTAAGAATGTTTGCAAAATTAGACAAGGGCAACTTTCCAGTTGCTTCTCTGTCTCCTCTCCCTATTCCCTTCACTTCCACAAGAGAAAATTCTATTAGTCACTGCTGAAAAGCCATAACTTCAATTTTCATAAATCAGTGCTTCTCTTACTCATGTTCTGTCAACCTCTACATTTCACTAATTGTCTCATTAAGAGTAGCCCTAATAAAATTTCCCCCAAACCTCTTTTTCATACTATAGAATGCTTTTGAACCCAATAGAAACACTGTTTTTGAACATTAGTCTTAACATGCTTTTTTCTTCAAAATTTATGGAATGTTTATTTTATTTTAGAATGAAACATTTTATGTACTTTGAAAATGTTTCATGAGTGAAGTGGCTACAAATACTATAAAGCTGTGTCCAGTCAAATATGTGAAACTGATGCTTTCTTTGTCTTGAAAGGGCAAGACAAAGTAAGTTTCAACTAACAGATACATTACTACAGGTAGAGAGAATATTGAACTTCTTTCAGACTGCACCAAAATTTCTTCAGCCTAATCATGATAAAAACCTGATAAAGCTCCTTTACTTATCTAGAACTTAATTTGACTTCAACATAAGTGAAGAAAATTTAATTACTGCCATACCAGGTATGGTCCAGAGAAAAGCCTCTTAAGAATTGAATGTTCCTTTGTGCACATATAATAAACATACTGTTTTCACTATAATCTCAGACACATCATAAAACAAAGCAGTCATACCAGAACAGTTTTACCAAATAATGTAGTAAATGTTTAAACTGGAACATATATTCTTTTTAATTATTTTTATATTTGAAGAAGTAAATACCACAACATGGCTTGTGAGTGTTAGCAACCAGGATTTTTCAAACATTGATAATAAAACACAGAAGTAGTTAAAGGAAACTGGCATTTTCCTATTCTATAGAGAGTTCTCTTTTGTGGCTCTAGGCTAACTTTACTCCACCGTCAGTGTAAACAAATAATCAACAAGTCACATCACACATAGTACCACTCTGTTTTAATTTTATTTTTGCTTTCCTCAGGATCTTTAAAACAGAGAATAGAGTTGTCTTCCAGATAGTTTGTCTCAATAGGAACAAAATGACATGGCTTCCCTCGTGAGGACTTCAGTGACTCAAGAAAACTGTGTTTAGTCTGATGTCCTCTGTTTACTAGAAGAATTTGACAATAATAAGAATTTTTTTTTAAAGAATCCTATTGTTATTTTTCTTATCTAATTCTTGTCACAGTTTTTTTTTAATATATATAGAGACTTCTGACTAAAATTTATTACACAATATTTCAGGTCATCAAATTAATTTCTTAAAAATAAACAAAACCAAAAGAATCACTGGACACAGACTAATGCGTCTCTTAGAGGAAGAGAAGTATGCCCTTCCCACACACTGAAAAATGAAACCTGCAGCTCGGTTGTAGGAGCAGAGGTACTTTTTGAGAACTTCACAACATTCAGTTTTTCTATTTAATGCTTGTCAGGCTAGCCAATGTCTTTACCTTAGCAGTGGTACTGCCAGCACTAAAGGTAGCAACAGATTGGATTTGTGCATCTTATTTTGTACATTGTCTGGTATATCACTGGATTAGAGAAACCCAATCGTTTTTTAATGTTTGTTACACGTTAAAATATGACAAAAGTCTGATACTCCTTTTATCTACCTTGTCAACAAAGCAGTAGAACATATGGAATAAAAATAAATAATAGGGGGAACAAATGCTAAAATAAATTTAGTTTGAAATGCTAGTGATCAATGAAAGCGAGGGGTAAGGGGTATGGTAGGTATAATCTTTTCTTTTTTTTTTTCTTTCCTGTATTCGTTTTATTTCTTTTTCTGAATTAATGCAAATGTTCTAAGAAAAGATGAATATGCAACCAAGTGATGATGTGAATTACTGATTTTTTTGATGTTTTATTTGGTTTCTTAATTTTTTAATTAATAAATAAATTTTTAAAAATGACAAAAGTGCAGTTGCAATTAAAATGCAATGGTGGCTCAGTGGCAGAATTCTCGCCTGCCATGCCGGAGACCTGGATTCGATTCCCGGTGCCTGCCCATGTCAAAAACAAAAAATGGTAATAAGAGGACTTTTGCTTCTGGCCAAGATGGCCTAATGGGAAAATGATTTTGCCTTCTACCTTAAAGAGTTTTAAAATAGCTAAAATATATGAAACAATGGTTTCCTGACATTGGACAACAGGCAGCAGAGGACACCGACCCCTGACAGAAGGAGAAACAAAAGAATTGAGCTGAATTGTCCAATTTTTCTGCCTGAAGAAAGTTTTCAGGTTTCATCCTGTAAGGGGAATAGAGAGCCCAGCAGTCATTCTGAGTTGAGTAGACAGAGTTGAGAATTTGGGGAGGCCAAGGCAAATAGAATATATATGGCAAAGTATCAGAATGGAGAGTGCTGCAGAGAGAGAGAGAGAGAGAGAGAGAGAGAGAGAGAGAGAGAGAGAGAGAGAGAGAGAGAGAGAGAGAGAGAGAGAGAAAGCTAGACCTGGTGTGTGTGTGTGTGTTTAACATCCACGCAGAGTATTTACCCTTGAAACTTAAGTTTTCAGTTTAGTAATGATGAACACATGTGTGGGAGAATATACTAGAGTTTGGGTAAAGAACCACTAGAAGGGAGCAGATAGAAAAATTCCCAGAAATGAAATAGAGCTTGGAAGAGTTCATGTTCTCACAGCCAGAATAGAGAAACATAGTATAGATGCATCTGAATACCAGAATACTTGCATGCAAAGTATTGGCCTGCAAAGGAGCAGGAGAAAACAACCTAAGATGAGAAAAATAAATTCAGAGAAACAGACTCAGAAATAGCACAGTTGACAGAACAGACAAAGACATTCAGGCAGCAATTATAAATATGCTCCCTATGTTTAAGAAGGTAGAGGAAAGCATAAGCATGTTAAGAAGAGACATTGAAAATATTAAAAAGGGCAAAGTAAAACGTCTAGTGATGAAAAATATGTCTGAAATGAAAAATACATGGAAAGAGATTAACAGCAAACTAGACACAACTGCAGATTAGTGGATTTGAGGCAGATTAATTGGCACTGCCCAAAATGAAAGAGAGAGAAGTGACTGAAAATGAGCACAGAATTAGTGATGTGTAGGACAACTTTAATGGCCTAATATAAATGTATTAAGAGTCCCAGAAAAAAGGGGAAGGGAAGAATTAGAGCAAATTAAACCTAAAGCAAGCAGAAGAAAGGAAAGAATCGATAAAATCATAAATCAATGAAATAGAAGAAATAGAGAAAACTCAGGGGAACCTAAAACTCATTCACTTGAAAAGAACAAGAAAATTTATAAACTTTTAGCCATAGTATCCAAGAAAAATAAGAGAAAAGAAACAGATTAGGAGCATCAAGAATGGGAGTAGACATCACTACAGATCCTACAAGACATTACAGGGATAATAACGAAATTTTATTAACAAAATTATACCAATCATTTCAACAACATAGGTGAAATGAGCAAATTCTTGAATGATACAAACTCAGAAATCTCACTCAGGAAGAAATAAATAACCTGAATCATGCTAGATTAATTAAAGAAATTGAAATTTAGGTGAATTCAACCAAATACTTAAGAAGAATTATATCAATTCGAAACAAACTTTTCTAAACATAGAGAGAATACTTTTCAACTAATCATTTGAGGCCAGCACTATCCTGATATTACAGACCAATATCCCTCATGAACATAAAAGCAAAAATTGTTAACAAGATTTTAGCAAATTGAATCCAAAAATATATAGAAAGAATAATATATCATGACAAAGTGGTGTTTACCCCAGGGATGCAAGGTTGGTTTAACACTTGAAAATTTCTCAGCATAATTCACCATATTAACAGAGTAAAAAAGAAAAACCATATGATCATCTCAATAGATGCAGCTTTTTTCCCCCCTAAATATAACACCCATTAATGATAAAAACTCTCAGTGAACTAGGAATAGAAGGGAATTTCCTCAGTCTGCTAGAGAGCATCGGTGAAAAAAACTAAAGCTAACATTATGTTGCATGGTAAAAGATTGAGTGCTTTCCCCCTAGGATCAGAGTGAAATCGGTTTCCTTCTTACATTTGTATTCAGATTGCGGTGGGGGTCATTGCCAGCGCAGTAAAGCAAGGAAAATAAATAAAAGGCATCCGGACTGGAAATGAAACTCCCTGCTGACATCATGATTATCTATTCAAAAAATCTGAGAGAATCTATGACAAACCAAATAGAGCTAATAGTTGAGTTTAGCAAAGCTGTAAGATACAATCCACCTTTAAAAAAAAAGTCAGCATAGAAAACTTTACCTTCTTTTTAATTCACTGTGAATAAATGGTTAAGGCCTTATTTTATGGGTTATCTTTCATGATCAGGTCCCCTTCCCTTACTTTGTGTTCTGCCAACACCCTGTTATTTTCCTTCATAGCCCTGTAAGTAAATTTAAAGATTTTTATTTGATATTTTTAGGAATGACTGGTTAAGTTCCATGGCTTGTTTAATGATAATGCAAAAAGGACTCAATAAATAGTTAATGTATAATTCAGTAAATTACTGGGCTCTTGCAATGAAAGAATCACTGCTAATCAATTTTTGCACTGCAAACACCACTACCTATAAAGATGTTCTTCAAGGTACATGTCAATAGGTAAATTTTTTCTTGTGTGCCATGAGCTGGGCCGGGAACATGGATTATAAAGAATATCTATTGTTTATGAATGAAACAACCTCTACCTCAAGGAGTTCACAGTCATATTAACTGTTAATGCCTATGAAGCCAATATAACTCCCAAATATTTTTTAAAAGACCCGAAACAACTAAGCTTCTTCTTTCGGAAAAAAATATTTGAGGTTAATTTCAAACAATAAAAACTTTATGGTGGGCGGGCAATGGTGGCACAGTGGCAGAGTTCTCGCCTGTCATGCCAAAGACCCGGGTTCGTTTCCCGGTGCCTGCGCATGCAAAAAACCCAAAAGACCAAAAAAACCAAAAAAACAAAAACTTTATGGTATATTGAAGGACAGATTTTATAAATTCTTTAGTTATATAAGGAATGAATGAGTTAAAACCAGCGCTTACTACTACCTTGTTGGTAACAGAAAAAACAAAAATAGCGTCTTGGCAGGGCCTGTGAGCTTCTTCAAAAAACCACGTGGGAGGCTGATGCTGCAGTGCATAATCTTGCTGGAGCATAATATCTGCACCCAAGAAAGTATCTTCATCTTCCTTTCCAGTTAAACTTAGTGGCTTATTTAATTAGGTGTGTTGGAAAATATCCATTTGGAAATTGGGATTTTTTTGTTTGTTGGTTTTTATGGAATCTCGTCAACACAAATTGTGTTATTGCTAGAGGAAGAAATAATTATTCAGCAGATTCTGAAATGAAAACAGACCAGGACCCCAGTCTCTTGGAGGAGATTTAGCATGTGAAAATTAAGTGCTCTGAACCAGGAAGAAGAGAGAGAATATCATGTCCAGTTATTATTGTTAATGTTTTGGCCAAAAGAATTTCACTTTAACAGGTGGCTTTTAAGCATTTTATTTTTCTCTCCTATAAGTTCCTCATAATATTTTTAATGGATACTTATTCTTTCATTTTTTGTCTTTCTCTTGTAGTAGAAGCATTATTCTTTTCTTTTTTTAAACTCAGCTCGTTCAAACCTTTTAAAATACTAAATTTTAATTTAAAATACTAAATGTAGAAAATGTAGAGCAATCATGTGACAAGAATCACCTAGGTACTTATAAAAATGCAAATTCACATTTTCAGCCCCAGAGATCACAATCCATTAGGTCTTTGCTGGAAACTCAAGAGAAACATTTTTCTCAACATGTAGGAAATGGAGGATGATCTAGTTTGAGCAGTCTGCCTGATATGTTACAGACCCTCAAGAGAGAATATTATAGAATGGGGACAGACTCAAAGGTAGCTAAGAATTCCTCTTAACTAGATCTTAACAATTAATTTGAAACAATGTATTTCTGGAACATGTCACATCAAACACTTAAATATATTATAACAGTTTCAAATGTTAATCATTTTCAATTCAGTTGTTATTTAGAATACAAACATCTGCTCTCTCCCTCGAGAGCAGATCATTGAGAATGGATTATAAAACTAACTCCAGACTAGTAAAAATTGTTTTAAAATAGTTACAACATGAAAGAACCAGACACAAAAGGATCCATATTGTATGACTCCACTTACATGAAATTCTAGAATGAGCAAAAGTAATCTAGAGTGACAGAAAACAGATCACTGCTAGCCTGGGGCAGGGTAACTGCTGAGGGTTATAAGAGAACTTTTGAGGATAATTAAAATGTTCTATATATAAATTGTAGTGGTGATTACTTGAGTGTGTATATTTGCAAACTCATGGAATTATCCACTTTAAAAGAGTGAATTTTATTGCATGCAAATTTACCTCATTAAAGTTGATTAAAACAAACTATAAGATAGTTTTAAGTTCTTTTCTTTTTAGTGAGGACACATTTTTAAAACAGCTTTATGGTCTTTGTCTTTGTGTGTTTGTGCATGTGTTTTTAGATTTTAGAAAGTACTGAAAAGAACAAGAAGAAAACACTGACCAATATTCTCTAATACAGACTCTATCACCTTAACATTTTGACATTTAACCACTTCTTTTTTTTTTTTACTGATTCTTTATCACACATTGAAGAACACATTTATAAACTCATTGCCATAAAAATTAGAATATTAAAGATAATGCTAAAGATCAACTTGACCCCACCATATTGCCATTTTAATATTATCACCCTCACTAGAAGCAGCCACTGTTCTTTCACATGAATATGCATTTATATAAAGTATATATTACTTTGATTTATAAACATTTTCTTATGATATCATGCTGTGTGCATGATTCTACAATCTGCCCTTTTTACTTGATGTGTTTTTCAGCTCTATGAATATTAATATATATAGGTTTATAAATGTCTACAAATAAACTACAGTTTATTTACCATTTGTTATATGTACAAATAAGTTGTTTCAGCAGGAATAAAAGGGCATTTGACACATTAGGGGAAATGCTGTACTATTAATCTTTCGACACACATTAGGAATTTGTGTTCCTATAGTTGGAAATTTCCATGATTTGGACACCAGCCTTCTGAGCTGCTACTTCCCTATTTAATGTAGTGCCCTCCGTGTACACAAGATGGCAGAAACTCCACAGTACAGATGAGGGTGATAGAAAGAGTTGAGACAGAAAGCTAAGCCAGAAAAAATTAAAAGAAGTGTGGGGTGGGGAATGGGGAGTTAACGCTTAATTGGTACAGGGTTTCTGTTTGGGGTGACAGAAAAGTTTTGGTAATAGATGATGATGATACTAGCACAACAGAATGATATATTTGAATACAGTTAAAAGGGAAAATTTTAGGTCATGTAAATGTTATCAGAATAAGAAATTTAAAAAAATGGAACTGTACAGCACCAGCAGTGAACTCTAATGTAAACTATGAACAATAGTTAATAATTATAATATTGTTTCATCAATTGTAACCAGGTACCCCACTAATGCAAAGGGTTAATAATAAGGAAAACTGTTGGAAAGGGGTCTGTATATGGGATCTCTGTACTTTCTGCATGATTTTTCTTTATATCTACAACTTCTCTAAATAAACAAATAAGCGAATATTAAAAATAAAAGAAACACAAGAATTTGGCCATAACAGACAAGAAGGAAAAGTAAAACTTCAAGAGATATAGGCATTTACTTCTTAAGGTGAGCAAAGGAAGTATCTAGACAGACCTCTAAATATTGTTTGTTGGTAACCATTTTGAAAAAGCTTGTTTTTTCCACACTGCTCTCACTAACCCTATGACATCATCTGGTAGGAGAAGCTATATAGTGTTGATAAGAACTTTGTTTTTCATTTTTCTTCTGCAACTGCTTTACTTCACATTTAAAAGTTTCCATATAAATTGGCAAACTCAACTAAAAAATAATTAAATACTACCAAATATAAAACTCTAAGAATATATGTAGATGAGAAAAGAGCTTTTGTATCATGTCAGTCTATTCAGTTTACCAGCATCATTAATGACATTTCAAAGTTAAACTAAGGTGAATTTTATTTATTTATGTGCTGGTTTGAGATGATGTATGTATCCTAGAAAAGCCATGTTTTAATCCTAATCCCATTTTGTAAAGGCAGCCATTTCTTCTAATACCTATTCAGTATTGTATGTTTGAAACTATAATTAGATTATCTCCGTGGAGATGTGATTTAATCAAGAGTGGTTGTTAAACTAGGTTAGGTAGAGGATGTCTCCACCCATTTGGGTGGGTCTTGATTAGTTTCTGAAGTCCTATAAAAGAGGAAACATTTTGGATTTTCAGATAGAGCACAGCAGAATAACATAGCCACGAGAAGCAGAGTCCACCAGCCAGCTCTTTGGAGATGAAGAAGGAAAACGCCTCCCGTGGAGCTTCATGAAAGGAAGCCAGGAGAGAAAGCCAGCAGATGATGCTGTGCTAGCCACATGCCTTTCCAGATGAGAAAGAAACTCTGACTGTGTTTGCCCCGTTCCCTTCCACTTGAGGGAGAAACCCTGAACCCCATCAGCCTTCTAGAACCAAGGTATCTTTCCCTTGAATGGATGCCTTTGATTGGACATTTCTATAGACTTGTTTAATTGGGACATTTTCTCGGCCTTGGAACTGTAAACTAGCAACATATTAAATTCCCCTTTTTAAAAGCCATTCTGTTTCTGATATATTGCATTCCAGCAGCTAGCAAACTCAAACAATTTATAAGATTTTAAAGTCAAATATTTTACTTATGTTAGCAATCAATATTTAAGCAGGGACACCAGTATCATTGTTAAGCTGTACTGACAGAGTAAGAAGTATAATTGTTTGGATGAAGGGTGAGATATAAAATTCTTAGAAGGTAGGCTCCAATCTATAGACACGTTTACTATCTCAGGCAATACATAATAGTTAACAATTATATAGTGTTTGCCAAGTGCCAGCCACTCTTGAACTTATTTTATAGAATTTAACCAATTTGAGCCTCCCATGTGAGAAAGGTATTATCATCCCCACTTTACAAATAAATAATCTAATATGTAGAGGCGCAAAACCTTGTACAATTTGCACACTGGTGTTTATGGCTGCAGTGTTCTCAGTTCGCAACGGATGGAGGTGACCTAAGGGTACAAAGACTGAAAAATGGAAGGGGGAACTGTGCGGTTTACAAACAACAGACCACTGAATGACTGCAAGAAGGAATGAAGTTGTGAGGCTTGCAACTAGGTGAGTGAACTTTAAGGACAATATGTTGAATGAAATGTCAGAAACAAAAAAGACAGATAAGCATCATGCCTCCCTCATATGGACTAACTATAATATATCAACTCACAGAATTGAGGTCTAGAGCATGGGTTATCAGATTGGGACCTATTGTAAAGGTACCTTGATTGTAAGCTCTTATAGCAGTCACATGTACTTAGGAGTTGTAACTGTTATTTCTAAACTTTAAGAAAATGACTATTTGTATATAACCTGGTCCTTCCCTGAAACTTTTTATGTGGCACCTGAGACTCAGAGTTAGAACTCTGGAGCTATGAAAGTCAGCAGTACCCCATTCAGCTGTTAAGAAAGCTGAAAAAGTGATCAGACTTTGACTAGAGATATGAATGAAGTTGATCTGGATAGGACTAAGGTAAATCAGAATATTGGGTAAAGGATGAGATGGTCCCTATTTTCAAACTTCAACTTCTGTGCAAGACCAAAGGGAGGGAGCTTATTCAGTGCAAAATTTGTATTTTGGTAGCACATTATCTAATTTAACTTGCATGGTCAGTTTACGTGAACACCTTAATTACATGGAATCTTGAACAGGGTGCGAGATCTTGTTGGTTTGTACAGTTTTGTGTGATGCCCGATATACCCCAGAGTAATGTGGTCAGAGAACAAAAAAGCATTTGCAAAGTTCCCCTGGGGGACTGGGGAGAAAGGAGGAAATACTAAACGTCTCCTCTGGGGAATTCCTTATATTCTCACAAGCAGTGGGGACAACCAATTTAATAGGCTGAGCCCTCAATCGTAAGGCTCAACCTTGTGAAGTTTATTCCTGCAAAGAATAGGCTAAGCCTATTTATAATTGTGCCTAAGAGTCACCCCAGAGAACCTCTTTTGTTGTGCATAATGGTGTATTGGAGTGGCTAGAGGGAAATACCCGAAACCGTTGAACCGTGTTCCAGTAGCCCTGATTCTTGAAGACAACTGTATAACTATATAGCTTTTACAATGAGACCATGTGATTGCGAAAACCTTGTGTTTGATGCTCCTTTTATCCAGGGTATGGACAAATGAGTAAAAAAAAATAAGGATGAAAATTAAATAACTAATAGAGGTGGATAAAGGGTAAAAATTGAGTAGATTGAAATACTGATGGTCAGCGAGAGGGGAGTGGTAAGGGGTATGGGATGCATGAGTTTTTTCTTTTTTCTCTTTATTTCTTTTTCTGGAGTGATGCAAATGTTCTAAAAATGATCATGGTGATGAATACACAACTATGTGATGATATTGTGAGCCATGGATTGTATGCCATGTATGGACTGTATGTGTGTGAAGATTTCTCAATAAAAAAATGAACAAAAAATAAAAAACTTGTCCAAAGTCAACTAAGAAGAGGCAGAGGTAAGATTAAAATTCAGGTAGGTTGGCTCCAGGGTCCACTCATTTAAGCAAAATGCTGTTTTGTATCTCCTTCACAGCAGTGTCATGTACTAACAGGTGAGAGTTTGTAGAATTTACATCTCTCATGAGTTTGGGAAAAATTGTGATAAACGTTGTACTAGCATTTCCATTTTAATATTCATAAAGAAATAAAACCAGCATGTCTGTCATTTTCCTTTTCCTAGTGGAAACCACAAGTTTACGCAAAAGGAAAATGGGAAAACTACCTGTTACAACAACGATTCTAGGAATTTCAGAAAAAAAAATCATACATCCAAAAGACTGTTGGTCTACTTAAAATTCTCATTCTGGAAAGCTAGAACCTCACTTCAGTGACTCTAGAATATTCCCTCAAATTTGGAATAGTATACTTTTGTGTGTATGTGTGTGTGCGTGTGTATTATATGAATCTTAAATGGTGAAAATTTTTGTTCTCTGAGGATGGATTTTATCTAGAGATAAAATAATTTAGAGCTAAAATGGCTGAATGAGGTAGATTTGGGCAATACTAATTTGAAATAAAAGTAAGTTTTCACTAAAAATAGTGAGATGGCCCTTTGAACATTCAGTTACCAACCTTGATATTGTCCTTATTGAGAATCCAGATAATTTGGAATTTAATTCTATTATAGACTACGTTTTTCTTCCCTTAGGTATTTCTGCCTTTCTTGATTAATGAGTTGGAAAGGTGGACTGTAAATTCTTTGTAAATGGGCTCCATATGGTTTTCTAAATTATGCTATGATGATTATGCATTGGGGTACAAGGAGCCCTTTCTTAGATGTAATGCCATAAGAATGTTGACATTTTAATCACTCAGTTAAGTCCTACCTTCGAATACAGTTCATCAGAAGAATTTTCCATTTTTATACTTGACTGAAACTCAGTTTTCCATCTTTCTCACGTTTGAGGGGAAAAAATCATTTACAACTTCAAGAGTGGATGAGTTCCATTTGCAATATGAACATGAATTCTTCTTGGCGTCGTCTCTCTACTGGCTTGAGCAGAGATCTTCTCTTAACCACTGCTGCCATCTGCTGGTCTTGGGATTGTTAGATTTTAGAAAAAGCCGTGCATAATGCTCCAGTCAAGATGACACAAAAGGCAAATATCATTAATAGGTAGTTTTGAAGACCCTGAATAAAACAAAATAACCGTAATAAAAACCAAATCAAAAACACAAAAAACACAGACCCTCAAGATTGCCAAGAACCTTACTCCCCATCTGCTCTAGACATCCCTAGGCTCTTGTGCTACCTGTCCAAGTAGTCATCAGACTGTCCTTGTAAGGCTCCATGCACCTTACTAGTTTGCCATTCAGTGATTACATGTTGGCACCCTCCGAGCCAACATGTGCTGGGGTTAAAATAGCAAGCGAAAACGGTCATGGGAGGCAGAAATTAATCAAATAATGATATAAAAGAAGGTTACAAAGTGAGAAGGGTATTCATAAGCAAAGTATCATGGTTGTTTGAGAGTGTGTTACAAAAAATACTAACTCACATGGTGTGGGGAACGAAGGGTGCTAACCACAAATACCGATGCATTAGGCAGGAGAAACAGGCAGAGATTCTAGGTAGAAGGAATTTTATGTACATAGCCCTATTGTAGGAGAAAGTGTGGCACTTTCCAAGAGACGGAAAGAAGGCCAGTGTGAATGGAACAATATGAGTAAATTGGAGTAAGATGAGCTAGGAGGGCTATGGGTCCGAGCATAAAGGGATATTTTAAGTGATGTGAAGGCTTTTGGGTTTTATTTTTTCCGAGCAGTTAAAGGAAAGGGAAACTGGGTGTTGTGAAAAGATCAGCCTTGCATTTTGTACAGCTCACACGTGTTTGCAGAATGGTACGGATTGGAGCCAAATGGATGCAAGAAAACAATAAGGAGGTGACAGCACTTTCCGTAGATAGAGAGGTGGAGGCGCACGTGAAGGGCAAGGAAGAAACAGAGAGACTCTGAAGAACGACTATGTTGAAGGGCAGTGGTTTCAAAGATGGGAAACACAGAACCACTTCCCAAAGTAGCCCAGTCCATATTTGGATTAACAAAGAAATATCTCCTGTGTTAGGTAAAAATACTTTATTTGCTGAAGTTCTATCTTTAGGGATACCAACATATTGACTCTAAGATGTCTTCCACAAAATGAGCCCTCAAACATTGAAAATTAACTTTCTGTGTCCCCAGAGGCATCTCTTTTCCTAGTTAATATTTTAACTCCTTCGACCATTTTCCATATGGAATGGTTTCAAGCTCCCTTTATCTTTACTTTTCTCCTCTGAATGGTTGACAATTTGTCAATATCCCTCTTTAACGAAAAAGCCTGATACTCTAATGCAAGTTTTGAACATCACAAAGTAAAACATGACTAGTGCCTCTCTAGTTCTTGATATACAGCCTAAAATTACATTCAGACTTTAAAATAATGAAATAATAATATTAGTTTTTATTAAAAGTAATGCCAATTAATAGATAGCCCATACTCTCCCAAAACGTATAGACTCTTTCTACAACTTAATGAGGAATTGGGTTAGAGTGGATTAATTTAACTTTGTGTGACAACCAGAAACAGGTTCTGTAAATTAGGTTGAGGCCAGATGCCTGAATCACCATGAGCCTCAGCACCCCTAAAATCACTCTGATTGCAAATTCTACAAATGAAAGACAGCACAACAAAGCCTTGCCAATACTAAGCAGGTTATTTTAACACACACAGACACACACATACATACTCAAACTCAAATTCTGCATTAAGATTTTTGGTTAACTAATACCTTTTTCTTAGTTTTTAAGACTTCAACATTACCTAGATACTAATATTTGTACTGGCACAGAGTAGGCACTCAAAATAAATATTTCTTCAAAGAACCAGTACACTCAGGTGATTTCCAAACATATTTCGTAAATTATTAGACCATAGATGCAATTACTTAAATAAGAACAAAGCAATATATGGGACCTCAATTAACAGTACTTTATGACCTAATTCTGCGAATGCTTTACTAAGCTTTCTATTTATTGTCTATGTAAAACAGAAGAATAATGTTTTCAAGCAGTAAAATATTTTCCCCCTTTAAGGTTAAAATCTGTCAGAATTGTCTAGTCTCCTCCCTGAGCTCGAGGTTATTCTGGCAGAAATGACTGATTACATTTGCACAATAGCAACAGTTTAACTGAAGCACATTGGTAAAAAAATAATTTATTTATCTAGCTTAAAATGGCAAAAATGTAAAATTATAAAACAAACTCCCCAAAGAGTGACAGATATCCGGTATCAAGAACACCAGAAGCGCAAAGCATTCCATTGAGGGCACGGATGTCCTTTCAATTAAACAAAATCATTAAACTCTTGCACACAGAAGGTACTGAGTCTTTGCTTCTGACATTGCAGACTTTTTTTTGTTTGTTTGTTTTGCATGGGCAGGCACGGGGAATTGAACCCAGGTCTCTGTCATGGCAGGGGAGAACTCTACCATCGAGCCACTGTGGCCTGCCCTGAAATTGTAGACTTTTAAATACATATCTTCAAGTACTGTTTCAAGATACATAATTGATAGGATTTAAGAATCATAAAGGTAAGTGTTTTTGTTTTGCTTTTCTGTTTAGAGGATTTGATTTTGTTCTAAAAAAATACTTTCAGAATTCTTATAGGATTTTAGTTTTAGACTGAAATCTGAAGTTTAGTGTAGTTTATGACTCTTTCTTAAACTGTCAGGCATGCAAAGTATTTTCAAATTTCTTTTATAGCAGCCCTGAAGAGGCAATTAGTCATCTGCATCAAATGATAAGCACCTTTGGATATCCCTTACATTTTATTTGTGGACAGACTTTAATGTTTTTGAACTCTATAAAGGTCTAATATTCAATGTTCAAAACCTGTTCTTTTATGAGGAAGGCTGTTCTAGTTAAGTTAAATGTTTCAGAAATATAGGAAATTTGTACTGTTTGTGATTTTTATTTTATATTTCTGGCTATTTTTACATATTGACTTCACCAGTTTTTAAGAACCCATTCTCTTGTTCCAGGAAGAACTCTACCAGGATATTACAAAAATCATATTTAATGTAAATGGAAAGAACTGACCTAGTTAACCATCAGAAATATGGTGTGTCTTCCCAACACTTGTTCTCGTCTTCTTTTATGTCCCATGGTAAATTTTTGCAGTAAAATAAGATTATATAAACCTGGTACAGCTCTTAACATTTTTTTAGATTTTTTAGTTATCATTAAATTTATTTTCCCTCATTTATTTGATTAAGATGCTATATTGGGAAGCTATTACTTTTATATTTCTTATATCTCAGCACTTTATAAATTATCTCATTGGATGTCAAGATCGCTTAAAATTTAAAACAGATAATATTATCTGCAAATGAGAATTTTCTCATTAACTTTCCTTTATCTATTCTTATTTCTTATTCTTGTCTTACCAGCCTGGCTAAGCTCTCCAGAAAATATTGAATAATAGCAGTGATGTTCGAAATCTTTGACTTCTCACTTATAGAGAACTCTTATGTTTCACATCGGTATGTATTTGCTTTTTTTTAATAGACATTCTTTATCAATTAAAGCTTCCTCCTACTCCTAGCTTTTTAATAGGTGGTTTCCTTAACTAAACACTGGTTTCTAATTTGGGTAAATACCTTTTGAATATTTTCATAAGGATTATTCTTTTTATATAATAATGTAATAAATTGTGCTACTTGATTTGTATATATGAACCATCTTTGCATTCCTGAATTAAACTCTACTTGGTCATGGCGTATCATTCGTTCTTTTTAAAGGTGTTTAAATTTCTCTTTATTTGAATGTCTTTAAGTATCCTTTCAGAGGACCCTGAGACGTTAGCACGAGGCTTAATGGTTAAGTATTCTTTCAAGGGAATTCTGATATTTAGGTAAAAGGATTTTCAATTTGCATTACTGTAGTAGTAACAGGAATGCTATAAAATAAATTTGTGTGCTACTTTATACCCATGATTACCAATAAAATATGATCACTTTTTAAGGGATCTTATAAAAAGGATTTTATTCCTGATAATACCCAATTCTTGACTAGAAATCATTACCCTTTTTGAGAAAAAATGAAATAACTGCAGAGGGATTTACAACATTTTTTCGGACATAGAGTGACTTTTTGTGGAAAGTAACCCTAACAAAAATAAATGAGAGGTATGCATAAAAGTAACTTAAAGGCCTATAAATGTTATATTTTGTTCGTCTGTATTTTTAAAAATCAGATCACGATTCAAATATTTTCTAAACATATTTGCTTATTTAATCTGAGAACCTTCCTTGTATTATAAAGTTATAGCTTTTAAAATAAAAGCTTATTTAGAATGCTTGAAATTTAGGTCTTAAATTAAAAATTAAACAATCCTTTTAAAGATCAACTAGGGATATGATTCTGTTTATGGTACCCAGAGACTAGCAACATCAACTCTTCTTAGAATCAGAAATTATTTGCTATTATGGCAAATAATTATGACAGAAAATACTGTCTATGACCCCTTGACGGTGAATCTTCAGATTCATGTTTAATAAAAATGATTACAAAGTACTATTCATACACACTCCTCAAATGAAGACTTTCCATAAATAGGTAAATGGGAAAAGTTCTAAAATATTTTTAATGAAAATACACATACACCCATACACACACATAACCACACCCATACACACTTCCTAGAACTATTTGATGAATGCGATGTTACACTGTCATCATTACATGTGAAAGGCAATGGACTCTGCGGGGCAGGGACTGTTGAGCAGACAGCATTAGCATGGCGCATTCCTAAAAAGTTGTTGGTTTGATATGATAACCCGGAAAGAGAGTTATCTATTCCCAAATTCCATTTGCCTCGAGTGATATTTTAACCTTTGGGATATTTCCCCTTACTTATCATATTGTACCCTAATAAAATTACCTCTATCATATTTTATTCAGTTATTTCAGTAAAATAACTTAAAGGAAACTGAAGTCCACTAAATCATTTTCCCACTGGGGGTGGAGTGGAGAGAAATTCAATGTTTCTTTATAAGTATAACTGGCATTTTGCTGTAGTTATTAATTAGGGATGATAACATTTGAACATCTAACTTGTCAAATCTATTTGCGTGTTGCCTTTCCTGGGTTTATGAGTCACATGCAGCTTTTAAAAAGTAACACGAACATAATATTAAATACCTTTTTACATGAATATACACCTATTTTCTAAATTTGCCCTTCTTGTACATACCTAGTATTTCTTTAAACATGGTACATACGTACCTGTATTTCTTTAAACATGAAGACACCCCATATTGCAGCTATAAATCCTGGACCCTTAAATAAAAATAAACTTTAATTAAATTGGATATTTTTGTATGACTATGTTCTATGTAAATACAGTATATTGGGGAGCTGACCTAACAATTTATCAATTTTCAAGAAAAACTAACCATAATCTGAACCAATTCAGCATTAAATAAAACATTAAGTAACACGCAGTAAAAAATGAAGACTTCTTACAGCTTTTCTTTATGGGTTTCATTTCTCTTATTTTGATGGTCCTATAATATTTTGTGCCATAGAATGCTTTTCTTCAATATAATATATTTAGGATAAACAATATTTTAATTAACAAATAGATTTTTTTCTATTGAGATTAGTTCCTTAGGGTACTAGAAATGGAATTAAAAAGAAACAAATTATGAGCCAACTTCTGACTTTTGAGTGAGGTCATATACACACAAACTTTTTAATATTTATAACTGCTATGCAAATAAGTATTAATATTGTTATAATTAGCAAATTACAATGTATCCATAATCGCATCAGATAAAGTAAGCAAAATAAAAAGGTGTCCGAATATGAAAGGTACAGATGAACAAATCTGCTAAAATGAGATAAGAAATGTTCCTTAGCAAAGACATAGAGATTAGAGAGTATCAGTTTTTCTGAATCTATTGATATTAATAGTATTTCTAAATAATTAAACTCTATGACAGTCTTTAGTAATTCGTTAAGAATGTTTCAGAGAAATCAGATTTATATTTGAAACAGGATTGGAAAAACAATTCAGCTACTTACAGCAGTGATGATTGGAAAACTGACCACAGCACTTAGAGAGTGATTAGCTTTAAGCCAACAGCAAGTAGCTATTGCCCAAAGTATTCCTGAAAGAAATCCTGAAACATAGCCAACATCACACATTTGCCTCTCCTGCAAAAAATCCATACTCTAGATAGAATAGGAATCTGAAAGTCCACATATAAATGTATTCTTATCAACACTGTTGGTCACCATGGATTTAGAGCTGTGTTCCATGTGATTTTGGAAACCAAGTAATTTCTCAGCTCTTGGCTGCTCTTGATCAATCCTTTCAATTTATTGACATTAAATAAAGTACCCAAAGTAATGGTTGAGATAAGGGTGGGGTAGTGGAGAGGGGCTTAGGGAGGATGCTGGATCTGAATAGCTCTGCAAATTCTTTTTACTCTAAACCATGAACACAAAAAGAAATGAAATTTAAGATGATGCTATAGCTAAGAAAAACTAGTATTTAAATGAAAATATCAATTAAATTTTCATGATACTGTAGTTAGGAATCCAGCAAATATTCTATCACTTTCTATAAGGTGGCATACCTTTGGCTTAAATGAATGAGGCATTCAAAAATCAATCAATAACATGTTTTTGTAGTTATTTTGAAAATTTTACTTGTGGACCTAATTTCATTAGTAATCTCCTAAGTAAATAGATTACGTTTTCACCATCAGTGCCTAATGAATTCAGTCCCAAAGCATGCGCATTTAACACATTTCTTTTTGAACCCTAAAACAATCTCTCTCTACTTTTTTGGAGCAAATGTTTATCCAAAACTACAGGACCCTATTTGTTGATATTTTTTAAATAGAGTCACAGGACTCTGATTCTTGGAAACTTTAGATAGTTAAAAAAGAAATAGTAAATATTGATGGTCAGTATAAGTTGATGGTCAACTTGTCATATGAAAAGATCTGATATTCATTAAGTTTTAGGTTCTGTAATAATGACTGAATTTTGTATCCAGTTTCATGGTTTTAAAATACTTAATATCAGGTAGTGAACTAGGCCAAGACAATTAAGAGAGCCATAAAAACATATACACACAGACATACAGAGGATGGTTTGGTTTCCAGAAAACAATTATTCAAGCTAAATGAGTAGAGGATAATATTTTTACAGAGTAAGAAGTTTTTATAGTACACATTCTTACCTGGTAAGATGGCTTCAGGATATAGTTTAGGGCTATTTTTCATGGCTATACAGTAGGCCAGAAAGTAGACTGTACTTGTAAGAAAGATGCCACTGAAGTGTGCAAAAACATAGTCTAAATCTGAAAATACAGATTACAAAACTCAAATACATCATGTTAGTTTTTTCAAATATATTTAGATTTCTGAAAATAAACAAATACAAACATTAGTCTCAATGTAAAGGAACCATTCATTACATTTAATCATTCTACCTTTCTATATGCTGTTCATATAGAATTTTAATTAACTTATATAAGCATAATTAAGTAGTAAATTAGTTAGCATAATCAAACCTGAAAGGTTGGTTTTATGAGCAAGCTAAAGAAACAATGAACATAATATGAACATGGTGTTAATACTTGCTTTTTAAAAATAGGAATTTAGACTTAATTTTACTAATGACTCCATCAGTTGTAGTAAATCCCCAGGTAGATGGTGTGTATGTGTGAAAAAAGATTTGGGTGCTAATGGTCTATTGATCAATTTGGAGAGAAGTGTATCTGTTGCAGATGTCAGTCAAACAGAAGGATAGTCAGGAAGTTATTACAAAGAGGATTTTATTCAACTGTTGTTGAATACATAGACTATGTATTTTCAGATTTAGACTATTTTCAGATTTAGACTATGAACCTAATTACATGGGAGAGTTAGTCATACACGATAATGGCATAATTGATGCAAAGACCCAATTCCACTGTGTGTTAACACATTGTACTCTTGCCAGAGATGGGCACATTGCAGGCTCTGGTTGGGTAGGAGATATTGCATTCAATGTTTCTCTTGTCTAACGTTTTGATAAAAATGAGTGGCCATGTTTAGGGAGGAAATCTTGAAGGACAAGGGGTTGTCCACCCTTCCAGAATCTTAAACCTGCTTCTGGGTCATATAAAAACGATAGCTCTGTCCATGGACCACCACAAAAAGCCGGACTAGCAGAGAGATTAAGAGCACAGTCACCGGGAAGCAATTCCTCACTAACTCTGGGATTTCGGCAAGTTACCTAATCTATGTCTCAGTTTTCTCAATTATAAAGTGAGGATAATAATAGCATCCAGCTAATAAGGTTCTGTTTTTTAAATATAATTCTTATAGCTAATAAGGTTTATGAAGGTTAACTGGCCTTGTTTGCAAAGCGCTGAGAAAGATACGTGGCACAGAGCACACAATACATGTTTGTTAAATAAATGAAATAAAAATAATGTCTTCCTATAATTATCTTTTTTTTTTAGTGGAAAGTTTGCAGACTTTTATTTATTTATTTTTTATTATTTTTTTAAATTTGCATATGGGCAGGAGGCACCAGGGATCGAACTCCAGACCTCCAGCACGGCAGGTCGGAGCTCTGCCTGCTGAGCCACGGCAGCCGCCCCTATAATTATCTTGAATAAACCAAAGTATTTTACTACCTGACTACATTTAGAGCTGTCATAAGAGACATCCTTAAGAATGCCTTGTTCTGTCATATGAAGACATTGTTGAGGACATTGATTATTATGTCCCAGAACCAAGAATAACTCTATACTTCTTAACTGGCTGTTTTTATCTTGTGTTCACTGAATGATCTCCCTGGTGAGCTGGCTACAAGAAATCTTACAGCCAGATTCATGTCTTACACTGGCAAGTATACAAGAATGGAACAAAATATTTAGAATCATTTTTGGTTCTGTTTGATTTCATCACCACTGTTTTTACTTCTCTCTTAATTTACCCTATTCTATTTTTATTTTTATAAATTTTGCCTTTTAAAATTAGAAGAATAAAATATTGAAAAATATTTATCTAACATCTTAACATTATCATAAAAGATTGAAGTCAATAAAAGTACTATACATTGGCCTGAATATTAAAAGGAGGAATAAAACTATAGTATCTATTCAGAGCCTATTCAGTCTTTTAAAATCAAGTTCAAAGCACAACTTTTTAATCAGCTTATCCCTAATGACTTTTGCCCACAAATCTTCTCACCCTTATCTGAACCTAGATCACATTAATTTTTGACATCATCCAATTTATCACTTTGTTATATGTGATCTCATTATTTTATTATTTCTTGAGTGTAAGCTCCATGTTTCAATAATTACAGCTTTATGTTCCAATAATTATAGGGCCCCCAAAGTAAGTATGCTTTTATCCCCCCCTTTTTTTTGTTTTTCTTAATTTTTTTACATGGCCAGGCACCGGGAATTGAACCCAGGTCCTCTGGCATGGCAGGTGAGCACTCTGCCTGCTATGCCACCATGGCCTGCCCTTTTGTCCCCTTTTAAACTTGTATAAGGTTATTGCACAGGGTTGATTTTCTGCCTGAGAGATTAAGTTTGTCACTGGAAACTAAGGAAATCAGGAAACCTTATATGGAGCTTTCAGTACACCACTGAAATATAATATCTTTAGACCAAATAGGTCATACTTTGACCTTTAGGAACATTTATTTGATTTTAAAATATTACTTTTTTTTTTAAAAGAGGAGAATAATACATATTTCCCCAGAGATCATCTAACTGGAAAATAATCTCCAGATATCACTGGAAAACCTGATTCCATGTGTTAAGATCCACGTAGCTGAAATGACTCCTGACTAGAGCTGATTATATTTGTTTTTAAAGACCTCATGAACATACTAAAACAGTCCTTTATTACTTTTTGTCTCAGTACTTACTCTGAAAAAGTAAGATAAAATCTACTTACCAATATTTATTATTACCACAGTTCCTTTTATATCCTCAAGTAAAAATACCCATACTAATGAGTTTATTTATAAAGTGAAATAAAATAACTTTTTTGCTCTCACCATACTGACTTGCCCCTGCATATATACTGTCATTCCTTTTACTGTGGTCCTTGATATAAATAATTGGCACAAATGTGGATCCATAAAGTATTCCAGATATCACTGCAAGACTACAGCCTCTAAAAAGAAATAAACCAATAATCATTACCTACAATAGTGTTTCTGACATACACACAAATGGGGTAATAATTAAAGCATGCCTCAAAATGTAAACCACGCACAGTTATGCGGGGATGGCCCTGTCTACCTGCAGCTTTATGACTGGCAGAAGTCAGTAAACTTGCCTGCAGTGTCAAAGTGGCATTGGGACTTGTTGCTTTCTGTAATTTAATTTTGGAAGTACATTATTTGCAGAAATTATAATGGATTATCATTAGATGCTGCCATTACCTAGATAAGAATATTGCTATCATTATATAAGCTACATAAATTTAGTTCTCTAATTAAATGAGGTATTTGATACTATGCCTTTTGCTTCTCTTTAAACACCCTATAATTGCTAGCACAGCTAGGGAAGACCAAGTACTAGATATGCTTTTGTTCAAAATAACCATTGAGATCCTCAGACTTATTTATGCCTTAGTTAACTAAGGCATGGTCAAAAGGGAATACTGGGCAGGCCACAGTGGCTCAGTGGCAGAGTTCTCACCTGCCATGCCAGTGACCTGGGTTTGATTCCTGGTGCCTGCCCATGCAAAAACAAAAAACAAAAAACAAAAACCAAAAACTCAAAAGGAAGTGCTGAATCAAATAAATCTGGATATTTCAGGTAAACATTCCTTTTTTTTGGCATGGGCAGGCACCGGGAACTGAACCCGGGTCTCCGACATGGCAGGTGAGAACTCTGTCTGCTGAGCCACCTTGGCCCACCCACACATCCCTTTTTAAAGAAAGAAAATGTTTCATTTTCAGCATTGGAGCCATGTGGACCCCTTAACTTAGGCCTTCCATGCTTGTGGGAAGAGTGTCCAATGATTTTGGTTGGAGATAGTTAATATTTGGCAACCGTCCTTTCAACTTAATACAAAGGACAATGACATGAAACTGTTTTAGCCAAAGCTGCTCCTTTCAAGATTAAAAACAAATTCACTAAATCTATTTACTAATGCTTTAAGGAATACAAGAGAGAAGGAACTCACGGGGCTACTTTAGCAATGCACTCTATTCCCACTGGAAATCCCTTTGTCCTGGTGAAGTCTGGACATCATACACACAGACCAGGAAAATAGACCAGGCCTAGCTAATTATGTGAAAACCACAGATTTTTTTTAAATAAATATTCCCTTAATGGAAGAGACACTTTTGGAAAAAAATATTTTGTTTGAGACATCTATCTTTTCTGAGGTATCACCCACAAAATCTGAAACATTTATTTCTTCCAAAGCTTGTTTGCTCATTCATTCACTAATACTTTCAAATATTTATTGAGCACTTACCATGCACCAGGCACAGCCTCTTCCCCACCATAAATATGGTGAACATATGTTAAAGGAAAATCATTATATTTTTGAGGCAAAAGAAAGTGTCACCATATAAAGTCCAAACAACCATTAATTGTACAACACAAGCTATATGCTAGTACATATATTCATATGTCTTTACCAACGGAAAAAAAATAAAACTCAAGCATAAAAATAGAGACTGTTGTTGAGTTTAATTCTCTCGGTCCTCATGGAGACACTGGAGGCAGGACCTAGATAGACAAAGAATATTCCACTGCATTTGGCAATGAATGTCTGAGGAACATAAAATTGTCCAACACAGAAGTGGAGGGAGTTCTGGTGTAGGGAAGGCATCATGGGCACAGCAGTTCTGGAGAAGTGTGTTGCCTAGATTCCATTGTGACTGTTGAGACATCTTAGTCCTGTACTAGCATTTTACTGTAGGCACAAAAGTCCTCCAAATTTAAGTTTCTTCTGACAGCTACTTATTGGCTGAGGACACTACAGTGGCTTGGTAATTCAATGTGACTTCTATGCCCAAATTCAGGTGCTTCCATATCTAAATATTCAGCTGGGGACAAAGAAAACTTTATGGAGCTAAGAATGTCAAAGCTTGGGTTACCACTTTTTTTCCCTTGAATTTAGATGAATATCACTTCACTCTAATACTCCTTGCTGTAACCAAAATATGAAACAGAGTAATACAGCAGAGAAATAATCTCTCCTTACACTATGCGGTGTTGCACTGTAGAAAGTTTATCCACCCAGGAATAATCATGACAGTTATCTTGAGTTTGGTTGATTGCCTATTGAAAACAGTGGGACAAAACAAAACAAACAAAAACAACATTCAATTGATAATCACACTGGTGAGAAAAAGATTTCCGGTGTTTTGCTCTTCTCTCTCAAATATGTTTTAAAATATGAACACATTACATTCCACATTCTCATTCTGCAAGTATCTCAGCTCTGCTGTTTCTAATTTGGTTCTTCTTCTGCTTAGAATGGTTTGGCAGCTGTCTAGTTTTCCATTTAAGTTTTTCACAGTTTATATATGGCCTTTTTGATTCAACTATCAAAATCATCAAAAGTTATTAATTTGTATGTTTTCTTTAGATAAGCACATATTCTGTAAATAAGTTACAACAAGGAATACTGAGATTCTCCTAATATGGAATGCTTAAGATAAAAGTAGAATTTTTAATACTGAATTAGCTAATAAAATGCTTACAATCATGCTTCCAGATTAAGCTTATTTTTAGCTAGGAAAAATTATGAGCAAGTTAATACTATTTCTATTATTAAATATAATCATCTGTGCCTCTTAGCTGAAGTTTCCTTGATGTTTATATTCACTCTTGTTTTGGCTAGAGATAAGAAATTAGATTTATGAATTTTTTGTAATGGGCCAAGTCAGGATTTCTTTGGCAATAATTTGTTCTTTAACAATGAGGAGATCATGAAGTATAGCTGGATGTTAACCAAACATGCTATTTATTTGTCTTTAAACTTAGTTTGCTTATATTCTTTCACTTGACTAAAAGAATTGAAAGAAGTTAACCTGTATGCTGGTTGGAGATGATGTATGTACCCTAGAAAAGCCATGTTTTAATCCTAATCCCATTTTGTAAAGGCAGCCATTTCTTCTAATCCCTATTCAGTATTGTATGTTTGAAACTGTAATTATATCATCTCCCCAGAGATGTGATTTAATCAAGAGTGGTTGTTAAATTGGATTAGGTGGAGGCGTGTCTCCACCCATTCAGGTGGGTCGTGATTAGTTTATGGTAATCCTGTAAAAGAGGAAACATTTTGGAGAAAGTGAGAGATTTAGACAGAGCAGAGAATGCTGCAGCACCACAAAGCAGAGACTCCACCAGCCAGCCCTTTGGAGATGAAGAAGGAAAATGCCTCCTGGGGAGCTTTATGAAACAGGAAGCCAGGAGAGAAAGCTAGCAGATGATGCTGTGCTCACCATGTGCCCTTCCAAATGAGAGAGGAACCCTGACCATGTTCACCATGTGCCCTTCCAGATGAGAGAGAGAAACCGTGACTGTGTTCGCCATGTGCCTTTCCAGCCGAGAGAGAAACCTTGAACTTCATCCGCCTCCTTGAACCAAGGTATCTTTCCCTGCATGCCTTAGATTGGACATTTCTACGGACTTGCTTTATTTGGGACATTTCCACAACCTACAAACTGTTAACTTGCAACTTATTAAATTCTCCTTTTTAAAAGCCATTCCGCTTCCGGTATATTGCATTCTGGCAGCTAGCAAACTAGAACAACCTCCTCTATAGCTTTTACCAACTAGGTATATTTTATTTTCTTGTCCCTTTTATTAAGGGGAGGTTGTTTGAATCTGAATCTGAATCCCTAAAGGAGGCAAGGAACACCTGAAGTGTTCTCCCAATCCCAACTCCTCTAACTCCGAAGCATTGCACTGCCTAGCAATGTCTATGAGTTAATAAACCTCTTCTCTATTATACCTAAAGTAATTGTTATTCAATGTCACTGTCAACCCAACTAATACTTCAGTTGCCTTAGTTGATAAGAGTTTTGATACGGAAAGAAAGGATGGGGAATAAAATATTAATTTTGAAGTAAGGAGAAGCAGCAGCAATTTCCCAGGAAGCACCCCTCAACAGGAATATGAGATGTTGGATCCAGAGGACAGCTAGAGAGTATTGGGCCCATGGCAGATGGAGGAAATACTTGAAATAGGAAAGGCTAGAGTCTGGGTTTATGGCAGCAGAGATGGTCCCTGAAATCACTGTATATACATAGCCACTGGCATCCTGCTGTGCACGGTCTCTTTTAAAGGTCGTCTCCATTTAACCCAGACTTGCTATTACAGACTAATTTAGATTATACCAGGTCAAACAGTGACTCCTTCTATAGTCCCTATCTTTACTTTACAGGGCAACAGGATATGGTAGGAAAGAGAAGTCGGAAAACAAAGGGAAGAAGCAGATTCCTACTCTCATATAACTTAGCCTTCGTTGGCTTCCTCTCACCCATTGTTCCCACTGGGCATACTTGAAAACCTCCTTCCTTCCCTTTTCTTAAGTCACTCTCAAATTCCTCTGAAGTATTCTCTATTCCCCTATTGTATACATCTGTAACCATCCCAAAATATGAGGTTGTGTAGACATCTTCTAGCAGAGATCTACCATTAATAAAATTAAGTAGAACTGTCCTTGCTGAGAAGTGTTATGACAGAAATATTGATTGCTACCTAGACCTAGACATAATAAACATGCTAAGATATTTTATATAACCTTGATAAAAGAAAGCAAACACCTTATCGCTGTTTCAAATCTATGTTTTTTCCTTTTATCTTAATTTCTGCTTCAAATCAAATTGTCTCTCATGCTGTCATATACCATACTCACATGCTCTGTGATTAATGGTGTGGTATCCAGGGAACATGTGTTACTTGGTATTTCACTCTTGATGAACAAAAATATGAAAGCACTGTAAAGAAAAATACACTTTAGTAATATTTATTATATTCCTGGTTTGTAATAGAGCTGCCTGATTTTCAAGAGAAAACAGAGTTTAAACAATCAAATCTATTGATATGATTATTTCCAATCTCCCCCCTTCAGTGATCCAGCCATTTTTCCAGAACTGCCTCCTCTTTGTTGTCTCTCATTTTCTTTAACTGCAACAGGTTTAAGGCTAAACCCTTAAGCTTTCCCCCCAAATTAGACCTGTCTCCTGATTTCCTTGTTTTGGTCAATGGCATCCTCTTTCTCTTTATTCATGCTTAACCCTGGAATCACAAAGTAAGAGAAATATAAATGAAAACTACATGGAAACGGTATTTCTCACCTATTATATGGACAAACATCCAAAAATTTAATGACATCCTCAGTTGGCAAATATTCTCATACATGCTGATGTGAGTGCAAACTAGTACAACCCTCAGGGAGGGGGTCTATGTACTAAAACCTTAGGTGTGTCCACTCTTGGTCTTAACATTCTCACCTAATGCTCTAACACAGGTATAGCTACACTCAGATGAAATGATCTATGTACCCACAATGAAATACTACATAGCTGAACAAAATGAGTGAAGATGCACTCTATGCTGAGATATAGAAAAATCTCCAGGACATATTTTAAGAGTAAAACATATACATCTAAGTCCAATGCCTTTTATCCCCCTTTGACATCTCTCACATTGTTTCTCCTTGTCCAGTATATCAAAGACAATGAGTATATGATATACTGGACAACATGCTATACTGACTACTGACTTTTGATCCATGCAAATATGGATATATTTAAATAATAAAATATTAATAAAAGAACCAAAAACTTTGGTCTAATTTTTGCTTATTTCCTTTTTAATACTTTTGAGTACATTTTCATGGTTCAAAAGTTAAAACAAATGTAAGAAGTTCGAAACACATATATGAGATAACTAGCTAGATGCAGAATAGTGTATATGGTATGCTATCTTTTTATATATTTTGTTTTTATATATATTTTGTATATAAATTCAAAATTTTCTAATTCAGCATCTTGCTTACTTTAAAAACTTGAATTATCCATCTTGAATGTGGTAGTTTGAAGCTGTTATGTACCCCAGAAAAGGCCATATTATAAAATCCATTCCTGTGGGAGTAGACCTACCTATTGTGGGTGAGATCTTTTGATTTGATTATTTCAATTGAGATGTGACCCAGCCCATTCACATTGGGTCTTAATCCTACTTCTGGAATCCCTTATAAAGCCACAGAGAAACTAAGAGATAAAATTAGAGAAGCTCACTAGAAAAGGACTGGAGAAACTAAGAGATGACCCACAGGAAACCGAGAGGAAGCCATTGAAGCCAGAAGCTGAAAGCAATGAAACCCAGAAGAGAAGGACCAGCAGGTAGTGGCCATGTGCCTTCTCATGTGACAGAGGTGCCCCAGATTCTGGCAGCCTGCCTTCAGAGTCCAGGTATCACTCTATTGATGCCTTGAGTTGGACATTTTCATGGCTTAGGAACTGTAAATTGTAAGTTAATAAATCCCCATTGGAAAATCCAATCCATTTCTAGTATACTGCATTTTGGCAACTTTAGCAAACTAAAACATTGAAGATTGGGGAAAGTGAGCTCCAGAATGCAGTACTTCCACCAAAACAACTATTAAACAGGCAGGAAATGTCTGAAACCAGGATTTTAAAACTCCAGGAACCAGAAGAACACTGTACAACATCCAGGGAAGGTCAGAGGAAGAGGCTGATAAATTACAGCTAATAATAGTAAAGTGCTCTTTCCATGCAGTGGTATTGGTGCCTATGCCCCCACTCTTGCAGTAGGCCACTGTGGAGTCCCTGGCTAGTGGCTGTTGGCAGAAAGGGATAAAAAAATCCTCTTTCCCCAAAACATGGGTGGGCACAGCTGATCACTGATCATGGCTTTTGATTAGTAAATTTGGATCACTGGGGTCCCAGTTCTGAGGGCAGCCATTTGTTTGTTTTGCTTGTTTGTTTGTTTATGACCCAACTATATGCTGTCTTCAAAAGACCTACTTTGAATTCAAAGATACAAGTAGGTTGAGGGTGAAAGGATGGAAAAAATATACCCTGGAAGTGGTAACTAAAAGAGAGCTGGGGTGGCTATACTAATAATGAATAAAGTAAACTTCAAGTCAAAACTAGTTATGAGGGACAAAGATGGTCATTACATACTGCTAAAGGAGACAATTCAACAGAAAGATGTAACAATCATAAATATATATGCACCTAACATCAAAGCCCCAAAATATATGAAGCAAATACTGACAGATATAGAGGGAGAAAATGATAGTTCTACATTAATAGTAGGAGACTTTAATATACCACTATCAATAATGGATAGGACATCTAGTCAGGAGACCAAAAAAAGTATAAGACCAAAAAAAAATCAACAAAACTTTATCTAGACTGACAAAGGAAAAAAATAGGGGATACAAATAATGAAAATAAGAAATGAAAAGGGGGATATCATTATCAGCCTTGCTGGAATAAAAAGACTATAAGAGGATATTGTGAGCAAGTGTACACCAACAAATTTTATAACCTAGATGAAATGGAAAAATTCTTAGAAACAAAAACCTACCTACTCAAAAAGAAATAGATTTCAACAAACCAATTACTAGTAAAAGGATTGAATCAGTAATCAGAAACCTTCCAACAAAGAAATGGCAAAAAGCAGATGGCTTCATTGAGGAATTCTACCAAGCACTGCAAAAGATAACTGCAATTCTGCTCAAGGTTTCCAAAAAATTGATGTGTGAAGAGTAGGAAACATTCCCTAACTCATTCTACAAGGCCAACATCACCCTCATACCAAAGCCAGAAAAAGATACCACAAGAAAAGAAAATTATACACCAATAACTCTTAGAAGATAGATGCAAAACTCTGCAATAAAATACTAGCAAACCAATCCAACAGCGTATTAAAAGAATTATGCACCATGATAAAGTGAGATTAATCTTTACTATGCAAGGTTGCTTCAACATAAGAAAATCAATTAATGTAATACATTACATTAACAGAACAAAGGAATTGATGCAGAAAAGGCATTTGACAAAATTCAGCACCCTTTCATGTTAAAACCACTTAGAACAATAATTATAGAAGGAAACTGAAATATATATATTGGAATAAGATTAAATCAAAGTAGAACTTGAAAATTTTGATAATAGAAAGACCCTTTTTCACAAGAGATAATCTTTTATCTGTATTTAAACCCTGCACAACCCATCTCGCCATCTCAATGCTCTATAAACCTCAAAGACCACCAGTTACCATTGAATCTATTACCCTTCTTTAAAAAGGCTTCCAAACAAGGGTTAGGATATTGGAGTGACTCTTAGTGCTGAGGACCAGCTTTCTTTAAAAGCCACTGGAAAGTTAGGATTTCAGAGGCTGACTGTGCTTCTTCAACCCTATGTCTTGAATTCAAAAGTACCTCTTGTGTATAGGACCCTATGTCAGAATAATCTATTCTCTCCCAGCCCCACAAAACATGGCAATGAAGAAAAAAAAATCAGGATTTCCATTCATAAATAAGGAATCTCAGTTTCACAACAGGTATGGGGCAATTCATTCTAACCAGGAGGAGAGAAATTAAGAAAACATTACATAGGAAGGAAAAGCCCATTTTACGTTAAAGAATGGCTAAAAGGCTGAGGAAAGGGCCTTTCAGGCCGAGGGAAATATCTGGGTTATCCTGTGATAAACAATTTTGTGTCAATGACTGCATAATACAGATAGAAAGTGTGAAATATATACTAGGAAGAAAGGTTGGAACTATATACTGCAAAGGACATATAAGATTAAGGAGAAAGATTAATTCTGAATTTAATAGGGAGCTTCAAAGGCTTTTAAACAGAAGAGTGAGATGAGCTGATTTGATAGCAGATATGAGCAAACTGTAGTGACAAAAGCAAAGAATGGAAACAGGAAAATTTGATGTGAGATTTTTATAATCTTTAACAGGTGGGTAGGTAGTAAGGGACTGAGGAAAGGAACCTGAGAAATATTTAGAATTTTAAAGGGTTAGATATGGGGTGGGGTATAAAGGGAAAGAATTAAAGGTGATTGAGGTTGTAAATTTGAAAGACTATGGCTGGGACCTTCTATAAAGAGAGGGAACTCAGGGAAAGTAACCCATTTGCAGGGAAAGGTAAAATAAGAAAAGTAATTCTGCATGGGAAACATTGACAGCAAAGAGAAAGGAACTAACAGTCTAGCGTTCATGGAGTGCTGACCATGTGCCTGACCCTACAAGATCCTCTTAGATACGTCATCCCACAGAGAGTAGGAGTAGAAGGTGCCAGTGGGCATGTACCAACGTCTAGCCTAATTTGTGGTTAGATAATAGGACTATGACTCTCCAGAAAGATAATGCCTAGAAACAAAAGTTTGGGTTTCCTAACAAAAATAGCTGAAACCATGGGAGTACATACAGCTCCCCAGGGAATGCAAGTTATGTAAGAAAAAAAAAGAATGGCAAACAAACTCTGGGGGATAATTCAAAATATATATATTTTTAATTGAAAAGAAAACCTGCCTTTTTATGAGCTCTGACTTCCAAGGATTTCATTAAAGCAAATGTTTAAGAGGGTGTGCCAGATATTGTCCATTGATGTCACATCTACTCCCACCTTTAGGTATCCCAACAAAAGGCATGTTCTTAATCTTAATCCTTGTTCCTGTAAATTTCAACCCATTTGTAAATAAGACTTTTTTTTTTTGCATAGGCAGGCACCGGGAATTGAATCTGGGTCTCCGGCATGGCAGGTAAGAACTCTGCCTCTGTGCCACCATTGCCTGCCCTAAATAAGACTTTTTGACAATGTTACTATTAGTTAATAATAATATTGTAGGTCTTAATCCCATATTACTGGAGGCTTTATAAAGGGAAGAAGCCAGAGTCAGAGAAAGTCACAGGGAAGAGCGAGAACCGGAAGTCTTGGAAACCAAAAGATAAGATACAAAGAAGAGAGATACAAGACAAAGAACCCCAGGGATTATAGAAACTAAGACCAGAAGGCTACAAACTTTGGGCAGGAAACATGGCCATGCTGACACCATGATTTTGGATGTCTAGCCTCCGAAACCATTAGCTAATAAATGCTTATTATTCAAGCCAACCCACTGTATGGTATTTATCTTGGCAGCCTAGCAAATTAAGCTAAATTGGTCAGGACTTGAACATGTCTTGGGGGGGGGGCATGATTCAATCTACCATAATCTGCCCACTGGACCCCAAATGACATGTTATTCCCACTTGCATAATACCCCATCCCAATACCCCAAAAGCCTTAAGCCAATTCAGTAACAATTCTAAGCCAAAAGTCTCATTAAAAAACCATTGTGGGACTGGTCCATCCTAGAGCAAAGGTCTCCATCTGTGGACCTTTGAAATCTAGAAAACAAGTTATCTCTACATCCATGGTTCTGTACTTGAAGTCATTCTTTCTTCTCCATCCCTTTACATTCAGCCTGGCAGTATTTCTGCTCATATAACATTCTTAAAAATCTTGTTGATTTTCCATGTAGTTCAAAGAGGTTCAAGCCATCAGACAAAAGGATCTTCCACAGATCTTTCCTGGATAATTATATAAACCATCTTGACTTCCTCTGAGATGGTTGACTGGACCCATAAATCGTATGCCTAATCTCCTTAGCAAATGGTTGTCCAGTAATACCTTATGTTCCCATGGCGCCCCATTCTCCATGGACTCACCTCCCCAAAACTCAACAAGAGTGCTTTTAGGGCCACTTTTGGCCCTAGTCTCAGAGAATGCTATCTGGATGCTCTGAGAATTTTCGAATCATCCAGTGCTAGTTTATTAGTGCTTAAGAATTCAATCCTCAATCTATCTCTTTCCTTTTGCATTTTACTATAAGCAGTAGGAAAAATCAGGCCACATATTTCAGTTTGCTTGGCAATCTCCTCAGCTAAATATCCAGGTCCATTACTTACAAGTTGTGATAGTTTCATGTCAACTTGACTATGTTATGATGTCCAGTCGTTTGGCCAAGCAGTACTGGCCTGATAATTACTGTGAGAATAATTTGTAGGTGGATTTAGTCAGCTGATTGCATCTATGACTGATTACATTTACAAACAATATAGGAGATTGCTTTCAGCAGTGAGGGGAATCTCCTCATCCGATCCATTATAGGTCTTAAAGTGATAACTGAGGAGTTAAAAAGTTAGAAAGTGGAATTTCTGCCTCTTCTTCATCCAGTCAGCTTCTTCTGGGGAATACACCTGCATTGAAGTTTCCAGCTTATGGCCTACTCTACAAAGCTCAGATGCCAATCCCATGCCAATCCCCATGATTGTGTGAGCCAATTCCTACAATAAATCTCATATATGTGCATGTGTGTGTGTAAAATAAATATCTTGTTGTTTCTGTTTCTCTGAAGAACCATGAGGAAGACACAATACTGCCTTCTATCTGCCACTTTATAAGAAGGATCACCATTTCTCCAGTTTCCAAGACACCTTCAACATTTCCTTCTAAAACCTTACTGGAAGCATCTTTAACATCGATATTTCTATCAGCATCCTGTTTGTGAAGATATATGTACTGTCTAAGAAGATAGAAAATTTCTCTGCAGCTCTTTTCACTTTTTCTGAGCCTTTACTAGAAGTGCCTTTAATATCCATATCTCTACTAACATCTTATCAAGGAAATTTGAGCTTTTTCCTTCAAGTCCCTCAAGTTTTCCAGTCTCTATCCACTATTGAATTCCCAAGCCATTTCCACCTTTTTAGATATTTCTTATAGCTGTACTCCACTTCTGATACCAAAACCTGTTTTAAATCTGTCATAGATCAAACCCCAAATCAAGTTTCAGGATTTCCTAGGTGCACAGACTGGCTTAACACAGAGCCAGTTAATAAATGTCCATTGGGAATCGATAATCGAAATGGAATACTTGTTAATAAAAATAATGATTATTAAAATAAAAACTGGGAAAACATTTGGAGCATTATTAACCACGTGCCTAGTACCATACAAAGTACTTAACTATTTTATTCCATTTATTAAATGTCATTAAGATGGTTTATGAGGTTGTACTATTATTATTACTCCCCTTTTACAGATGAAGAAACCAAGCTTAGGGAAAATAAGTAATTTTCTCAAGGCCACATAGGTAGAATTGGTAGAACATAAACGATTGATTTGTAATTTAGAAAATGTACTTTCTCTAAAGAAAGAAGGAATGTGGAGAAACACAATGCCTGATAGACTATGTAAACTGAACTTTAATTACCATGAGGTCAAAACTAAGGCATGCTACTCTACAATTTTAGGTGTAAAGATATTGTCTTTCTGTTTTTAAGAATTTTTTTATGAATAATCAATGATAAAAACATGAAACAGATGGAAGCCATTGCTTGTGTAGTCATTTGCATATTCTAGCTGCAGAGATGCAACATCTAGTTCATTGCTATATGTGATTTTCTTCCTGATTGTTTTCAGATTATATATATATATATTTAGCATGGGCAGGCACTGGAAAAAAATATATTTTACTGGGAAAAATATATTGTTTTTAAGAGAGATATTCAAAGCTAGAAAGCTCTGTATATTGTCCAAAATACATAAAATTGCCTCAAGCTAAAAATGTCAAGAATGTGCTATTTTAGAATAATCTATGTTATTTCTCCTCTAGTTGGCCTGGAGCCACTCTCTAAGGCAACATTTCAATGACAAAAAGATTGTTTGTGAATGTGGCTGGGGAAAAGCCGTCATTGCCAGAAGAAGGGAAATTTATTGCTCTTTCCCTAAGAACAGAAAAAAATACTAAAATCTTTCCAGCCAGTGCTAATCATTATGTGAAACACTGACAGGAATACAAACAATCCAGGGAGGAAAGGGTACTGAATTTAAGCGACCTAATTCTTGTGAAGAGTTTTATTGATCAAACATTGCCATACAGAGATTCAAAGTCATTTTCATCCTCATTCATATGATATATACAACTAGATATAGAAATAGGTACTCTAGAGAGTACATGTTTTCACAGGTGAGAGAGTGGTTAGAGTGCTGGGCTAAGAATTGAATGAAGGAACAGAGAAGTGGAAGGTGGGTAGTTGTGAGTGAGTTACAAATATAAGAGAGAATCAAGGGTTATTCGAGAGGCATTAGGAAGCCAGCACAACATTATGCACAGCATTTTTAGTTTAAAAATTATTTGAATATATCATTTGATTGTAATTTATGAGTTATGCATTATGAACTTCCATACATTACAGAAAATGAAACCAAGCTCAAAGCAGTTACAGAATTTTCTGTGATTTTCATAACTTTTGAGAGCTAAAGCCAAAACTCCTGGCTTAGGATCAGTACTTTTTTGTCCTCTAAAGCCAACTGTCATTGCAAATGAAGAAATCTGAGGGAAAAAATCATATAGATTTTATAAAATGCAGCTTTAAAAAAAGGAAAACACATCAGAACCTTTAAAAAGTAGTCTAAATATTTGGAAGAATAGCTAAATAATTAAAAATGGCAGTGTACCTTATTAGTGATAGGCCAGCTCCAATGTAATTTAGCAGGGGTTTTGATACTTCTTGTGCATCCATTCCAAACCAGCCAAATCTGGAAATTGAGAAAGTCATCTCACATTAGATATTGTTGAAAAAGTGCTCAATCATATTGTTAAAGGGCATAGATTTGGGGCCAAATTACTAGGTTCAAATCATAGGTCCTTCACTTAATGTGACATTTGTAAGATATTTATCTTGACCATGTCTCAGTTTCCCATGTTTAAAATGGATTGTTATGAAGATTAAATAAGTCAATATGTAAGTACTTGCAAGTGTCCCTTTCTTACTAAGACCAAGGAAGAAGGAGGAAAATATCAATCAAGTAGCTAAGTGAATGCTAGTAAATTGTCTACAATCTTGTACAGTACTTGAAACAGACTTTTATATAACTCTGTAGTTAAAAATCTCTAGATTCTTTCCATGTCTTGACAATGTAGCAATCATTACCAACAATTGCTGAGAACCATCCAGGGGCCAGAGAAAAGGAGGTAAGAAGGAAAAGAAAAAGACAATAGAATTTGTAAAATAAACAGGATAAGGAATGGGGAGAGAAAGGACAAAGAAGAATGTATTGGAGGATTGTTTTGTTGTAATTAAAGTTGCAGTAATGTTGTGTTGTTGTGTTTTTTTTTTTTGTGGGGTGAGGTATGGGTGAAGTGGAGTAGAATTAGAGAGAGGTTCAAAATGTAAGGTAAGAGTGCCACCATTTTACTCATTTTTCCAAACTCGATTATTAATCTTAATGCTGATTAAAGGCAGCCATGTACTCTAGCACAGTGCTGTCCAATAGAATTTACTTGATGAAGGGACTTTTCCACTTCTGTGTAGTCCAATAGCAGCTCTACAGGAAGGGTCGCAAGCATTTTCTTAAAGGCCCAGAAGGTAAATATTTATGGATTCATGGACCATATTGTTTCTTGAAAGTACTCCCTTAGACATTGTAATGTAAAGGCAGTCATAATTATACAATACTTAAAAGAATGGGTTTAATTTCAATAAAACTTTGTGTATAAAACTGCTGGAAGACCAGACTTGCCCAGTGGGTGGTAATCTGCCAAACCTGCTCTAGAGGGAAAAGCAAGTGATCTGGAACTAGGAGACTTGGATTCGAATCCTGGCTTACTAGCTGTGTGAACTTCAGCAAACTGTTCTTTGTGCATTCACTCTCTTATCATTAATTTAGTACTTACCTCACATGTTTATGAAAATGACATATGCAATACATCCAACAAATTGCCACACAATAGAATGGGAAAACAAACATCAGTTCCTTTTCTCCCTCTCTATTTTCATTCCCTAGAAATCACCCTTTATATAGCTTGGTAAATGTCTAGATCACATATTTAGAACTTAGGGCACATAATAATTAAGGGTGGCATATGTTATGTGTCTTACTAGCTGTACTCTCTGTGAGGGTCACAAACATATCTTATTACTTTCAGGAAGCTTAATCTCTAGCACTCACCTTATATTGAGTATGGTACAGGGAATTTTGGTTTAAAATAGTATCACATGTATTACCTTGAGCTTGCCCAGCCAGTTAATGCATTAAATGATCCCCAGATTAAGATTCCAAGGCCTAAACCAATTGTTTTGATAATTGGGACAACAGCAATGTTCCCTGCAGATGTAACATACAAAAGAAAAGCGTTATTTCCAATACAGAAAATGTGTTGATAACTTGAATTAGTTTTTAATCTAACTTCAACTGAGGCTTAGCAAATTTAATTTGAATTTAACACTTAAAGTATAGTTACTCATTTAAAAATAAAATATCCACATTTCTTTGGCATTAAATTCCTGGTTACTGGGTGCATGCACCCCCCCCCCCAAAAAAAAAACCCCACAAATAAACAGACAAATAAACAAACAAATTCCTGGTTACTATTGCTAAAAGAACTGGGCCTAGGGCAAACTCCTACAAAGGAAACTGTTGATTTAGCTGTCTACCTAAGGCTCAGATACTCTTCATCCTTAACTTACATCTCTTTCTGTTCTAGGACCTTTTGCAGAGTCGCCAATGATGACATTAGTCATACTTTTAAAATTATCATCCTCTTAGAGTCAAACCATGGTCAACCACTGGCAGAAGTCCTCAGCCCAAAGTAGCCCTAGATTTTGCTCTTCCTCACTGACAAATCTTCTGGATCCCTGCATTCATTTCCTTGTGCTCTTACCGGTCACTCAGGACTGAATCCATGATCCCTTTTTTTTACAGTCTGCAGTCTGGCCTCAATCTTCTCTTCAAATGTTTTCTCTCTTGGTTCCCAAGATGCCTTCATCTTCTGATCTTCCTCCTGTTTCTCTCTTCAGCTCCTTTTCTGGCTACTCTTTCTCATCATATTTTCTAGATTCAATTATCCCTTAAAGATCCTTGACCATATTCCTCTGCTTGATATATTCTTCTTTGAGTACGTCACCTAATTTCATGATTTCAGCTGTCAGCTAGAGGCAAATGTACTCAGCACTATAGCTCTAGTTCGGACCTCCTCTAGAATTTTAGTGCTCTGCCTCAAACTGCTGATAAGAGATCTCCAACCAGATGTCCAAACTCAGAATTTCCCTTCAAACATGTTCTTTTCCCTTTTTTCCTTATACTTGTCAACGATACCACTACCTGTTCACCAAGGGAAAAACCCTATACAATCACCACCTGCTGCTGCCTTCCCTCCACTCCGCACATCAGCTGCTATGGCCTACTGCATCCACATCTAAGATATTTCTCAAATTAGACCCTTCCTGTCCTTCAAGCCCAATGCAACCTGCTGGGTGAGAATAAATACTCTGGTGCTTATAAAGATTTGCTAGATGAATGGATACTTTCTTTGTCCCTTTGTTCCCATTAGACATGATAAACATAATTATATTGAGGCATAATTCAGGTAAAATTTCAATTTTATTGGAAATTTAGAAGTTTAACTCTTAGTCTGTCCCCCAACTTGTGACTTTTACTGTCATTTAATCCCTGGAGATTCAAATAAAGTGGGTATCCAGTAAATAAATTTAAAGTTGATTTGTTTTTAACCAAATGATCTCTAAATCCTAGATGCTTAGAAATTCTCTTTCTTTAAAGAAGAAAGTTCTCCCAGGGTATATTTGTATTAATGGGAGCAAAACATTCCTGACTGGTCAAACAAAAGGCATGAAATCTAGCTTGTATAATTTCAGTCACTGATAAGGTAGCAGGGAGTATTTTTGTTGATGTTTTTGCTTTTCTGCTAACCAGTGCTTTCAAGATGCTAATGTCTAAGTGCTTGCTTTTTAGGACAAATCCTAAAAATAATATTAGCAAAGACTACCTAATTTAAAAAAGTATTTCCTGATAAGCATCCTAGAGAAAGGCAAGCCAGAGGACTGAAAATAATAGCAGTTATGCTTGGACAGATAGAGAATATTCAAATGTTTTTACTATAATAATTTTCTGCCAGGCACTTAGAGGGAAATCATTAAGAAGAAAGTCAGGAAATGCAACAACATTTATTGAGCATCTGAAAGAAACTAACTAAATAGTTAATTTCCATGATCTGTGACTAAGGATTATTCAGAATACTGTTTTGTGTCATTTTCTCCCTTTGTGAACAACAATTATTTTGATCATAGTATTAAAAGATTAAAGAATAAGGTACATCAGACATTACCTGTTGCCCAAATGCAGCCCCCGAGCATTGCAAAAGGCCAAAATTTAGGGCAATGCAAGATCAGATTGACGATTAAGGCAACCAACCATATAGCAGAACAAAGAATCCACTGAAGAAACATTCCTGGAAATTAAAGGACTTGATGTCAGTGTTTCAAACTGATTTGCTTAAATCAATGCATAGAAATGGCAATAAGGTTTTATTTTAGAAATGGTACAACTTATTGAATGCCTATATGCCAGGCACTTTGCACATTTAATTCTTACAACTGCTCAGCAACATAGCTTTCCTTAGTTCAAAGATACAGGAACTTATTCTGAGGGACATTAAACAAGTTGTCCAAAGAGCTGCTAGTTTGTAGAATTGGAATTTAAACCCAGGTTGTTTGACTCCAAGGCTATAAAACAAATCAAGAATTTTCTATCAAAGACTGAAAGCAGCTGCCAAGATCAAGTTTATATTTCCATTCTGGTGCTACATGTAGCGTCATCTTCCAACCAAAAATAGCATTGAGAACTGGAGAATAGCACAATAGTGATTAAAACCTTTAAGGATCGATTGTGCCACCTCTGGGATAAAAATAATTACTGTCACATGCAGACTTCATACGGTCAGAGTTAAACCTACCGTGAGCCAGATATTTAAAACCTGAGAGTTAGTCTTCTAAATCAGGATTACTCTACTTTCTGGGTTGCCATTTGCCAGTTATCTGAAATCACCTAGTGATATGCGGTGTATCTATACCATTCTGAGACTTCTGTACAATTAAGGGTTAAGAGATAGAAAGGATAAAGAAATAATCGACACTGGAAGAACTCAATGTAGCACTGCTGACTCTCTAACTTTGGAAGATTTTTCCTTATTTCTCATCAATCTAATAGTTGAGGAGAGAGAAAAACTGGTTCTTAACCTATGAGATTAAAAAGTAATATTACAGTGAAAGGGAACTTCATTTACAAGTTCCTTATTTTACAGATGAGAAACTGAAAGCAGAAGAGCTGATAGCACTTGCCTGGGATCATATAGTTAGTGAGAAAGGGCTGAAAGTCTGGTCCTCTATCTCATAGTATGCTTTTCATTAAGTTTCTCATAGTTTCTATTCCTCTCACAATTTCAGTGGAAAAGAGGAGAAACAGTGTTCTTGAGGAAAAAGATTTGGAATCCTATTGTCCAAATAGTATCATGACATTAGGAATTGGGGCGCTAACATAAACGACTGCTTTCAGGAAGTTACTTCCCAACAGGTGTTCACCATATCTCCAATTCCTTCTCCAGGCTTTGATATGGAATGCAGTTAGATAAAAATAACTCCTGATTCTCCTTCCCTAAAATTCACATTATAATTAGTTCTGTTATAACAGAAAATGCATTCCTAAAAATCGGTGTGCTATGCAAAATAATGTGGAAAAAACACAGAGCTTATGGGAAAATGGGGTTGGGGCACCGCCTTCCAAAATGTCATCAGTGATACCCAAAAACAAAATGGTAGTATTTGCACAAAATTAATAAATATGTCAATTTAACTTGAAAATTACCTGAAGATCATTTGCAGATGTTAGCCTTGGAAAGGCTGCAGCTTGTGAGTTATTGTGAAATTCGTTATAACTTCAGATGTTGATGGGTGTGGCACATAACACATGCAGTGAACTGAGGGCTCTGCTAAATGCTCGAGGTGTGTGTGTACATGTGTGTTTTTGCTTTGCATCTTTATTCATCTGGCTGCAGTTTCCTCTGTTCACTTAGTATTTTCTTGGGGATAAAATTGCACATAAGCAAACACAAACCATGTGTTATGCTCATATTGTTCCCTAGTAAACCTATCCACTGGAAATTTGTATTTTCACATTGTGTTGTTACTATAGAACTGACTGTAACTTCCTTCTTTAAGTAAACATAACAGAAACAACTAAAAAACTTTCCTGACAGTCTCCCCTTGCTTTACCATGAAGCGCAGTCTTAAGGATTATCTTATATCAACTGTGATGGTTTGGATGTACCCCAGAAAAACTTAATCCATTCCTGTGGGTGTGAATCCATTGTAAGATCCTACTTACAACGGGCATGGGCAGGCACTGGGAATCAAACCTGGGTCTCCAGCATGGCAGATGAGAACTCTGCCTGCTGAGCCACCATGGTCCACCCTGTAAGTAGGATCTTTTGATGGGATTTCTTCATTTAAAGTGTGACCTATCTCAATCAGGATGGGTCTTAATCTTATTACTGGAGTCCTTCCTAGGCAGTATGAAATTCAGAGAGAAAGTCAATGGAAGCAAGAGCTGAAGGTCAATGGAACCAGAGAGAAGGGAGTGACCACAAGAGGCTTTCATGTGCATCACCACTGGGACAGAGAAGCCACGGACCAAGGATCACCAGCAGTCAGCTGAGAATGCCAGTATTCAGGAAGAAAGCATCACCTTGATGATGCCTTGATTTGGACTTCTCCTGGCCTCAAAACTGTGGGCCATTAAATTGTTTAAGCAGTGCATGGAATTTGCTTGAGCAACCAAGGAAACTAAAACACTGACTGTCAGATAAACTGGCATAGGCATTATCAAAAGATCTATTTTAAGCTATATTCATTAGGAGCTAGGGTACACAAAATTTATTTTTGTAGCTATCATTTAAAAAAAGACCAAAAAAATACAATACCTCACATTTGAAAATAATTTAAGGTTAACAAAGAGGGGAAAATAATTACCATCACCAGTATCACATTTTTTAAGTGGCACAAAGTTTGAGCCAAACAAAATGACAGCTATAGCAGAAGAGATGAAACCAGCGGTTAGATCTGTTCCATTATTGCTTACAGGTACCATTCTGCCTGACAGTGAGCTGGTTCGCTTTAGACTGGATGTACTTTTCAAGAGCTTCTGAAATAAAATAAATGAAAATGTAACGATTAAGAAATGGTGAGCCTATGAACAACTTGTGATCATGCATGATGTTTACTGACCTTTTCAAAAGCAAGCTAAGATTCCTTCTTGCAGATAAAACGGTAGACCATCATAAAATTACACATTATGTTCGCATTCTATGCTCATTTATTCACTTATTCAATCAACAAATATTTAATTACCAACCTACAATTTTGTTAACTTTGCCTTCAAAGCTTGAAAATTTACCTTCTGTCAAGATTTAGATACAGTTTTTACTGTAAGAAACTTCTGTATAAGTGGAGTGGTATCATGAAAAGATTTTTGCACTAGATTCTGTTTACTTCAATGGGTTGTTGTAAAGATCTAATGAAAAAGCATCTACAAGAAGACTTTCAAGTGCCTTATAAGCAAAAGCCTTCGTTATATTTCAGATGTGAGGTTAAAGGCACATTTGGTGTGTATTGCTGCTATAGCCTCAGGATCGCCTAAAAGTAAAGCACTTCCTTTCTTTAGGAGTAATCTCACCTTGCGTATTATTGTTAATAGTCTGTGAATCTCTATGTCTTTTTGACCTTTGCAAAGCTGAACGAGTGGAAATATGCTTCAAGAATTTCCTAAAGTACAAAATCAGCAGTGATGTGTTGCATACTATTACCAGCCCTCAGAAGTGATGCAACTAGTCAGCTAGCTGCATTGTGCAATCGTGTAGCCACTAGCCACATGCTGATAATGAAACTGTCATTAAAATAAAAAAAAATTCAGTTTCTCAGTCACACTAGTGACTCAGTAGCTAATACACAGTCACACTCGTCACATTTTAAGTACTCATAGCCACTCAGTAGCTAATATACTGGACAGCACAGATTGCAGACCATTTCCATCAGGGCAGAAAGTTCTATTGGACAGCTCTGCTAGGCATTTTAAAAAGGTCTGGTTCTTTATGAAGAGGAGGACCCAACCACAAAAAACCAAAAATCAAACATTTTCCATAAGATAACACTTGGAAAAGGCCACTTAACACAATTCACCTGTTTAGTTGTACCAGCCATGAGAAAAAAAAAGTCATTTTATCACATTTTGCATTTTAAAATGAACTTTTGTTCATTTCACCATCTAAAACCTCTGGAATGGAATTTGGGATAATACAGTCTTTTTTCCTTCTTCTATAGTTAATGTTATAGAGATAGCTTCATGAATAAAGTATACCTGAAATCACTTTCCCTTATTATTTTATTTTATAATGAGAAATATTTAACTTAAAGGCTTTTCATTTTTTCTGTGTATTGTTCCCTATGTTTTCTTGGAGAGAATAATAAAGATACAACTAAGAAATATACTATTTGGCATTTTTAGGGACAGTTAACTGAAAACAGAGATAACTACAGAATTAGTCAAAAGTTTTAGTAAAGAAAACATGTATTTGAATTTGTTCACTTTCCTAAAAAAATGCTAGTAAGAAAGCATCCTTCATAGGGATGTAGTTGAGGAAAAGAGACATTTAAACATTGACACACTGACACTATTTCAATTAAAAAAAAAAAGGTGTTACTGTTAGATTCAAAGAAAGGTTTAGCCTTGCAGTGGCCACATGGCTACTGCTCGAGGGTCTAGAATAGATAACTAGAATCAAACAAGTGGATTGCTGCTAAAACAGAGCTGCAATAAATCCGATGTGCAGGACATACCTGAGAAGATTATGTGACTAAAAAGACACATGATTAGGTACTAGCGAAGAAATCATTTTTCTCCCATTTTAATTAACCATTCTTAGTGCATAGGAGAATACCTAAATTTCAAAAATGGCAAATTATTTTGCCAAACAGTTCTCAGCCTTTTCCGATTTCACCCCAGGCTGAAAGAACAAATTCAAGTGAATTAGCAATACTTAACTATCTTTAAAGAGTCTAACTCTTTTTGTGGCAAAGAAAATAAATTATCATTCTATCTAACACATTAGTCCCACTCCCCTCTTTTTTAGAGCAAACTAGTTAGCATGCCTTAAACTACTTTTAAGTAAAATCAAGCATTATTTTAATGTTTACATTCAAGTTTCTATTGATATTTTAGATTCGTTCTTTTTAATTGTCCTGTCTTCTTATTGCTTCATTTCACTTCCGCATTATTACAAATATTTTTCCTACTAATTTAAACTTCTATGCAGATCTTTTCATTAGTATTTGTGTTCTCATCAGTACGGCTTGCTGGACTTTATCTAAGATTTCACTTTGAATTGCAGGTTCATTTATTTCCTCAGTCTTCCGGCAAGCGCTGCCGGCACCTGGGCAAAACTAAGGGTGCTTGAATGCATTTGTTCCGAGCCTGGAATTTTTCTTAGCCATGTACACATTTTTGAAAAATCACGAGCCACCCCCTTGCGAAATCTCTTGGATTTCGTTTGCTTCTGCTGTACTTACCGGGCTCGGGGCTGGGCTGCAGGGCTCAGCAGATCCTCTGCTCGCTGCGTCCGGCCCCGCCAGGCTTTGCTTTCTGCCCAGACAATTAACTGAAGGTGGGGCGAGGACAGGGCAGGGCGCTAGCACCTGATGCAGATTGCGAAACACCTCCGGTCAGTGCCTGCCAGCTGCTGCGTTGGTGTGAATTCACTTGTGACTCGGATGAGGGGTCGCCAGACCCTTTGTCAATCAAGTGGCAAACTAGAAAGGCTTTTCTGCATTTTAAGAGGGAATTATTCAGGGAACTCTGAGCAGGTTACTTTCAGTGTCACAGAGCTGGATATTACCTGTACTTGTTTATGAATAAAAGAATGAAAAGCAGTGGTAGAAGATTATCTAAAGCTGAATTTTTCTGCGGAGGATCAGGAAGTTCATTGGGACCACTGATGTCACTAACATCACTTGTGACATCACACTTTGGTTTTGGAATTACAAATGCTTTATAAATGAACCCAGACCACTTTATCTGCACACTTATCTGATAGGTACTGAACGCCTACATGCTTAGACCTCTCAAGCTTCGCTGCACATTGCAGTCAGCAAGAAGTCTTGTTTGTTTAAAATACAGACATTGAGACCCATACCACATCAATTGAAACAATCCCTGGGGATGTGGCTCTAGAATCATTTTTCTTTTAAGACGTCCTTCATGTCTAGTATGCAGACAGGCTTGAGAGTTATGAGTATGGGGTATGAGTTAAAATGCAGGTTTCTGGGCTTACCCTTGACATCTTCATTTAGGTTTTGAGAAGCGATTGCTCTAGTCTTCTGCTGTCCAGTTCAGTGAGCCGCTAACCACAAGTCACTAAATTTAAATGAGTTACAAATTCAGCAGTTCACTTGCAAATTTCCAAATGCTCAATAGCCACCTGTGCAGAGCATGGGTCATTTTCATCATCACAGACAGTTCTGTCAGACATCACTGTTGTAGCTGTTACCACCGTGAGCATGGCAGTTACCTAAACAGAGTCCTGCTTTCATGTAGGTTCCTATATGTCTAGTATAGAAAGGGACATTGACATGAACAAATAAGGACAAGTGTGAATAATGATATGGAAGGGGAAGTACTGGGTTTTGTTGTAGTATAATATAACAGTTCAAGGATGGCCTCTCTAAGGAAGTGACATTTAGCCATGACCATCCAATAGGTGAGATGTGAAGAAAACAAAGAAATGTCAAAAGATGAGTTTTCCTGGAAGCAAGTCCTACTTTAAATATCATCCACATCATAAATTATACTGTAAGATAAACAGATATGGAGATGAAAATATCATCTCATTTAAAGACATAAACTGGCTAAGGGGATATAGTAACTTTCTCATTTAAGGGATAGAGTTAATTTAGGAGCTTAGAAAGACTGTGAAGAAATGAGTTCCCTTTTACACACACACACACACACACACATACACACACACACAGACTCTTGTTTCTTCCAAAATATAGAACCCAAATACAACATAGAATTACTTCACTTTATAATTCCAAGAATTCTCAGTGATCACATGGTTCAATCCCTTACTTTATAGATGAGACACTGAAGAGTCACATTAATATGAGTTTCCTAAAATCCAAAAGTGAATTGAAAGCCAAGTCAGACTTAAGGACATGTGTTGCTGGATATCAAGTTCAGTACTTTTACACTGTGCTACAGAGGCAACCTGAAAATGTGTGACCTTCTGCTTAACTATAGTTTTTCTTTTTAATTGTTTTCTTAGTGCATGAATGCCTAAACATAAAGTCTATAGTAGAAAGAGTCCTGGCATGTACCAGAAGACCTGGATTCTAAGTTTAGCTTCACCTACTATCCATATGACTCTAGGAAAGTCACTTAATCTCTCCAAACCACAGTTTCCTTCTATGTAAATGGCAATAATAAAACCTGTTTACCTTATCCTTTTATGTGTGAAAGTATATAATGTATATAAAATATCATTATGAGGACTTTGGTTTCTGCTGCAAAATATGAGGAACTTGGAAACTGTCACCTCCATCCTCACAAGAAAAATGCTGAACAATCTGAAAATCAACACTTTTTAGATTCATTAGAAAATTGAAATTACAGGACAAACCACCACCCTGAAAACTGAAGAGACAGAAAAATACAGAGCTTCATAGCTTACTAAGAGCAGAAGCTACTGAAGCCAATAAAGGGTAGGAATACTTAAACAGTAATTGACAAATGGCTGGAGGGTAAATATGGACTAGCTTGAAAGTTGAAAACTGGAGGATGGCTTGTTTTAGGCAATCTCCACCCATCCCCCTTTCATGAGTTTTACCTCCAGGAGCTCCACTAGGCTTTCATGGTGAAGATGGGAGAAAAATTTCTCCTACTTTGAGTAGGGAGGGGGCAGGGAAGGGAAGGGGTGGGAACCACTTTGAAATACATCCAGAGTATTTTATTCTCCAAAATAAAGGTCTGCCCTCAAGAAAATCACTATATCAGAGTTCCTCTAATTTAGGGAAGGGTCAATTAGACAACTTGAGCCCTTTCTAGCCTCCTTGTCTCACATAAGGGGAGGGGGAAAAAGTGTTAAGAAACTCTTTTGAAGGTCATGGCCAGGGATTCTGCTCTGATTTAAAAATTTTAGAATTAATCATAAGATTATAGAACACTTTCCTTCCCCAATACGTTATCACCACATCAACAGCGCTCTATTATCATACCAGTGGATCGTGACTGAAAGAGCTGCAGGGCACAGGTTACTTAAAAAGGAATTTCTATTGAAACTCAGAGACAACAGGGGAGACAAAAACAAGAAGAAATTAATACCTCTGGCTCGTATAGCTACACCAAGCATTACCTTCAGCCTAACTTTCAGCTAGATAAAAATAAGATGTCAAACTAAAGGCCCACTTACCTCAAATTCTATTACCTGCTACATCATGTCTGCTTTTAAGAAAAAAAAATTACATGGCATGCCATAAGAAAAAACACAGTTTGAAGAGACAAAGCAAGCAGCAGAACCAAACTGAGATATGGAAGAGATTGTGGGATGATCAAATCAGGAATTTAAAAATCTATGATTATAATTAGAGCTGTGGTAGAAAAAGTGTTGTCATGGTCAGGTTCATGTGTCAAATTGGCCAACTGGTGGTACCTGTTTGTCTGGTTGGGCAAGTGCTGGCCTGTCTGTTGCAATGAGGACATTTCATAGAGTTAAATCATGATCACATCAGCTGCACCATAGCTGATTCCATTTGTAATCAGCCAAGGGGAGTGTCTTCTGCAATGAGTGATACTCAGTCTAATCACTGGAAGCCTTTTAAGGAGGATTCAGAAGAGATAGCCTCTTCCTGCTTTGGCCGGCGAGACTCTCCTTTGGAGTTCTTCCAGACCCTCCATCGGAATCATTGGCTTCACAGCCTGCCCTGTGGATTTTGGACTCTGCATTCCTGCAGTCATGTGAGACACTTTTATAAATTTTATATTTGTGAGTGTTCGCTGTTAATTCTCTTTCTCTAGAGAACCGTACCTAATACATGTGTACAACATGTAAGAACAGGTGGTATGGGGAGCCAGGACCCAGGATTCTCCTCCATACTGAGAGCAGGTCATCGCATGTAGCCACCTGTGTGACCAGGACAGACATTAAAGGTCATCAGACCTCTTCAGGGAGGAAAGAAGGTACAGATGGTATACTGAACAAGGCACTGAAACTCCCCTGTCTTGATCACTTCTTGTTTTTAAAATATTTTTATTGATAAAACAATATACAAACACAAACATTCTTAACATGCAAAACATTCCATACATGGCATACAATCCATGGCTCACAATATCATCACATAGTTGTGCATTCATCATCATGCTCATTTTTTAGAACATTTGCATCACTCCAGAAAAAAATAAAATGAAAAAAGAAAAACTCATACATTCCACACTTCTTACCCCTCCCTTTCATTGACCACTAGTATTTCCATCTACACAATTTAATTTGTTCCCCCTATTATTTGTTTATTTTTTTGTATCCATATTTTTTACTTATCTGTCTGTATCCTAGATAAAGGGGGCATCAAACATAAGGTTTTCACAATCACAGTCATATTGTAAAAGTTATATCATTATACAATCATCTTCAAGAAACAAGGCTACTGGAACACAGCTCTACAGTATCAAGTATTCCCTTTAGCCACTCAAATACACCATAAAAACTGAAAAAGGATATTTATGTAATGCAATAGAATAACCTCCAGTATAACCTCTCAACTCTGTTTGAAATCTCTCAGCCACTGACACTTTATTTTTTCTCATTTTTCTCTCCATGCTTTTGATCAAGAAGATTTTCTCAATGCCTTGATACTGGGTCCCAGCTCATTCCGGGATTTCTGCCCCACATTGCCAGGGAGATTTACATCCCTAGGAGTCATGTCCCATGTTGAGGGTGGGGGTAAGGGGGCAGGCAGTGGGTTCACTTGCCATGTTGGCTTAGAGAGATAGAAGCCACATCTGAGCAACAAAAGAAGATCTCTGAGGGTGACTCTTAGACTAATTTCAAGTAGGCTTAGCCTATTCTTTGCAGGAGTAAGTTTCATAGGGGTAACCCCAAGATCGAGGGCTTGGCCTATTGATTTGGTTGCTCCCACTGCTTGTGAAAGTATCAGAAATTCTCCAAATGCGGAAGTTGAATCATTCCCATTTCCTCCCATTCCGCTAAGGGGACTTTACAAATACTTCTTTATTCACTGTCCAAATCAATCTGGGATTTATTGGGGTATCACTCTAATCTGGACAAACTAACAAAATCTCATGCCCTATTCAAGATTCCCTGTACTTATGGTGTTCAACTAAACTGACCATACAAGTTAAATTAGGAAATGCACTTCCCCAAAATATAAATTTTGCACCAAATAAACATCTCTCCCTGTAGTCTCACACAGAATTTGAAGTTTTAAGATGATATTATCCTTTACCCAGTCTTCTGATATACCTTAATCCTATCCAGATAAGCTTCATTCATGTCTCTACTTGATGTCTGATCACTTTTTCAACTTTTTAAACAGTTCCTGTGTGGGGTACTGCTGACTTTCATAGCTTCAGAGCTCTGAGTCTGGGTCCTGATCACTTCTGGTAACAAACCTCTAAACCCTTGTGTCATGAGACCTGCTGAAACTCTATGTCACACCCTATGAAATCTCTTTGTCCTGAACCCTTATAAGCCACCTTTTGGCACATCCAGGTTCTACCCATTGAATGCAAAGTTGCGGGCCAGCCCACAGCCCAGTTGAATGCTAAGGGCAGGACTGATGCAGTTGCTGAGAATACAAATTAAAGGGCCAGCCACCTTACAGCCCAAGTGGGAAAATAGCAATAAACCTGTGCCTCAGACCATACAAAATGGGGATATGAGATCGATTGGCGTTGGTGCTGGCCAATGCAGCTGTGTTGGTTAGGAATCTCAAGTCCCTGGGGAAGAGGAGTTACCCAAAATATTGTAATTTAATCTCAATTTATTCAGAAAATACCTGTTAAAATCTTTATCACCAATCTGAGACCTCCTATTCTCATAGAATCTTTATGTGTGATTATATGAACCCTTTATTTTGCTAAGATTAACAAGTGATATAATAATGGAGGACTCTCAGGATTTGCAGGGGGAAAATATCTGATATTTAAAGCCTCACATGATGTTCCATTACTTGGTACCTTCTTGTCAATCAATGGAACACTAGCTTGTATGCTGTTAGATCAGCAGGAAATACCCTTACCCTTTACTGTTCCCCATAAACATCTTTCTTTTCACCCATAGCACTCTAACAAACACCTTCCTACAGTGGCTTCAGCAATAACTCATGTCCACAATTGGGCCCAATGTTGGGTTTGCACGGACTTGCATCTTCAGGGACTATCAGTCTTCCTTGGGCTGTGACCCCTGTGAACTGGACTGTGTGGAGTACCTGGCCTGGCAGAATTCAGTGTATCAGAAAACCTGGAAAGGAATCTTCTCATTTAAGACTGAACTCCAACTACTACCATCCTATAATGAGTCCAGGGCTTATATCTCCTCCCTTGTACAGGAATAGATGAACAAGGCCTGACCTGTATTGGGGTACACAGTAAATGATGGTTTATGATAGCTGATAGCAGAAGCTGTAACAGTAAGAGCAGGATGTCCTTGCTTATATGGGATGACTTGATGGAATTCATTATGTGGGGGTGACAACAACGCAAACTGTGATTTTACTGTTAATCTACAAATAACAGTCTTTAACACTGGCAGAATATCTCCAACCAACATGGGGCATGTCTGTCCTGCATGAAATAGCTATTGACCTGTGGCCAGTATAGTTGGAACTATTTACCTCATAACTGGACTGGACATTGTAGGTGGAGACAGCCTTATGTCCCCACTACCATCTATAACTCTTAACCCAATTCTCCTCATAATTGTGAAATGGCTCAATTTCTTTCTTAGCCATGGCAGCATCTGTTTGTAGGGTTGTCACCTCTGTGTGAGGGTCTCCTAGTGTTCTGTCGTCTCTTACACTGTTATGGAATATGGATGCAATATCTGTCCTGTGGTCAATGAATTCTGCTGCATGGGGGTGGATTGTGGGTATCCATGGTCAGGATTCCCCTCAATATTGAGAGCATTTCCTTCCTTATTGAGAGCTGGTCATTGCATGTAGCTACCTACAAGGGGACAGACATCAGAGGTCATCAGACCTCCTCAGGGGGGAAAGAATGAACAAATGGTATCCTAAACAAGGCACTGAAACTCCCCTCCCATGGTCACTGCTGATAACAAACCTCTAAACCCCTGTGTCACATGATTCTGCTGAAACTCTGTTGTCACACCCTATGAAATTTCCTTGTCCTGAACCCTTATAAGCTTTGCTCTGGCACTCTTAGATGATCAATGTAAGCAGGGAGATGGAGACTCTAAGAATCAAAAGGGAGTGCTAGAAATCACAAACAGTGTAACAGAAAGAAGACTACCATGATAGGCTCCTGAGTAGACTGGAAGCAGCCAAGATACAAATCAGTGATCTTGAAGAAATATCAATAGAAACATCTCAAACTGAACTAGAAAGAGAAAACAAATGGAAAAAAAAAAAAAAGAGAGAGAAAGAGAAAACAAAACAAAAGAAAAAAAAAGAACAGCAAATTCAAGAACTGTGGGATTGAAACAGAGTATAGAACCAGGGTGATGGCTGGCTGATGAACAAAGGACAAATTCCAAAGAGCAGTCAGGCCTCAAGGAGAAACATATTCCTGATAATAACAGCAATAAACAACACCTGGGGATCAAAGGAACCCCACCACCACCACCTGAGTGAGTCATCTACAGAAAAGGGTGCAGCCAATCAATCTCATCTGAGTGAGTCATTTATGGTCAAAAGAAGGAAAAAGGGAAGGGTAGTAAATACTTAATAAAAAATTACAAAACTAACAAAAAACTATAAAAGCAGACCACCTCACATTGCTGGAGTCTCTCGCCTCTCACCTTCCTTATCTTGCCAGAGTGTCTACATGTCCTCTCACATGCATTCCTAATAAACTTTCTACCTGCTTGCTCTATGCCATGCTTAGCCCTTGAATTCTTTCTCATGGCATGGCCAAGAACCTAGGAAGTAGAATCTGGCAACAGGATGATTTTAATAGGTATAACATACATTTGTGGGAATACTAGAAAGAGAAGAATGAAAGAAGCAGAAAAAATATTTGAAGTCATAATGGCTGAAAATTTTCCAAAGTTAATGATAAGCACCAAATGACAGATCCAGGAACTTAGAGAACACCAAGCAGGATAAATATAAACAATCTACATCTAGGCACATTGTATTCAAACTACCTGTACTCAAAGACAGAGAATCTTGAAAAAGGTCGGGAAACAAAACATCTTGCCTAAAGATGGACAAAATTACATTGGACTTCTTTTGCACACTTCATTGCAAGCAAGACAAGAGTGGAGTGAAATATTTAAAGGGTTGAAATAAAAAACCCACCAATCTAGAATTCTATATCCAGTAAAATTATTCTTCAAAAGTGAAGGAGAAAAAAGGACTTTCTCAGTCAAACAAAAACTGAAGCATTGTAGCCACAATAAACCCGCCTTGTAAGAAATGTTAAAGAAGTTCTTCCAAAGGAAAGAAATTATATAGAATTATAATAGATAATTACAATAGATAAATAGATATATGAAATTATATCAGAAGCTTGGTTCTACAAAAGGGAAGAGCATCAGAGAAGGAATAAATGAAGGTAAAATAAAATATTTTATTTTTCTTATTTTCAGTTGATCTGACAGTTTGTTCAAATTTAATAATAGCAACAGTTATTGGATGATTATAGCTTAAGATAAGTGAAATGAATGATAGAAACATTATAAGGGAGAGGTGGGAAGAATTGGGAATACCCTGTTATAACATACCTACACTACCTGTGAAGTAGTATAGTGTTATTTGACAGTGGATTTAGCTTAGCTATAAATGTTTATTGCAAACTCTAGTAGACATCCTAAGAGAGGAGAGAAAATGGAAGCATATAAAATGGTCAATTAAAACCAAAAATGGCAGAAAAAAGATTTTGAAAGTACAAATGCAATGAACGCAAAACAATTATGAATATGGTAAGTATTAATACAAGTATATCAATAACTTTAAATGTGAAAAGTCTAAATATACCAATTAAAAGACATAGACTCTCAGAGTGGATAAAAATCAAGAACCAACTATATAAACAAATCAGAATAGGCCTACATCTATTAAAGAAATTGAATCAATAATTAATAACTTTCCAAAGTAGAACGCTCCAGGTCCAGATAGTTTCATTGGTGAATTCCACCAATTATTTTATTATTGTTTTTTTTTGCATGGGCAGGCATGGGAATTGAACCTGGGTCTCCAGCATGGCAGGCGAGAACTCCACCTGCTGAGCCACCGTGGCCCACCCTCTACCAAATTTTTAATGAAGAAATAATATCAATTCCCTGCAATCTCTTCCAGAAAACAGAAGCAGAATGAACACTCCCTAAATCATTAAATGAGGCCAGTATTTTACCAGAGTGTCTATGCAGGTTTGAAAAGGTTTATATACCCTAGAAAAGCCATGTTTTAGTCCTAATGAACTTTGTGGGATCAGTGGATCCTTCTAATCCCTATTCAGTACTGTATGTTGGAAACTTTAGTTATCTTATCTCTATGGAGAAGTCACTCAATCAAGTGTGGGTATTAAACTTGTGTCTCCACCCATTCCAAGGTAGATCTTGATTGGTTTTACCAGAATCCTTTAAAAGCATTTGGAAAAACCTAGAGAACAGTAAGAGAGAAAGCCGCGAGATTCCGAGAAAGCTTCAGAATGCCACAGAATCATGAAGCAGAAAGTCCACCAGCCAGCGACTTTTGGAGATGAAGAAGGAAAACACCTCCCAGGGAGCTTGATAAAACATGAAGCAGGAAGGGAAAGCTAGCAGACTTTGCTGTGTAGCCTTCCAGCCCAGAGAGAGAAACCCTGAATGTCATTGGCCTTGTTGAACCAAGGTATCTTTCCCTGGATGCCTTAGATTGGACATTTCTAGAGACTTGTTTTAATTGGGACATTATCTCTGCCTTAGAGTGTAACTAGCAATTTATTAAATTCCCATTTTTAAAAGCCGTTCTGTTTCTGGTATATTGCATTCCGGCAGCTAGCAAACTACAACAACCAGATAAAGACATTAAAAGAAAGGAAAACTGGATTAATAATGCTCATGAAGACTGTGGTGGTTAATATTATGTGTCAACTTGGCTATTTTATGATATTCAGCTTTTTGTTCAAGCACTGGCCTAGACGATGCTGTGGAGTTATTTTGTAGAGATTTGGATTTACAATCGGCTGACTTTAAGTAAAGGTGTTTACTTTCAATAATTGAGTGGTTCTCTTCCAATCATTTGGGGGCCTTAAAAACAAAGAACAGGAAGAATGAGGAAGAAAGAGGAAGAAAATCTGTCTCAAGACCATCTACTCTTGTTTGAGTTTCTAGCCTGCCAGATTCTGCTATTGATTTTGGACTAAAGACTACAAAATCACTCTTACTGGAACTTCTAGCCTGCCAGCCTGCTTATCTCTCAACTGCCTGCCCTCACAATTGTGTGAGCCAGTTCCTTAAAATGGAATAAATCTCTTTAAATATATATATATTTATCACATATACAAATGTCCTGTTGCTTCTGTTTCCTTGAAGAAGCCTGAAATACAAATGTAGATGCAAAAATACTTAACAAAATATTGACAAATTGGATCCAAAAATGTATAAAAAGAATTATACACCATGGCCTAGTAAGATTTATTCCAGATAAGCAAGGCTGGTTCTGCACTTGAAAATTAATTAATGTAATCTATCACGTCAGAAGCAAAAGAAGAGGGTGATACGAAGGTGGCTCAATGGTAATGCTGGAGACCCAGGTTTGATTCCCAGAGCCTGCCCATACCAAAAAAAAAAAAAAAAAAAAAAAAAAAAAAAAAAAAAAAAAAAAAAAAAAAAAAAAAAAAAAAAAAAAAAAAAAAAAAAAAAAAAAAAAAAAAAAAAAAAAAAAAAAAAAAAAAAAAAAAAAAAAAAAGCTAAAGAAGAAAAATCTTATGATCATATCAATAGATGCAGAAAAAACATTTGAAAAAAATTCAACACTCATTCAAGATAAAAACTCTCAGTGAATTGTCTAAATTATACCAAAAATTATTAAAATTCAAAATATGAAAACAATCCTGTTAAAAAGCTGGCAAAAGAACTGAACAAATGTCTCACAAAGAAGATAAAAGGACAGCAAATTAAGTATATGAAAAGATGCTCAACATCATGTCATTAGGAACTTGCAAATTAAAATAACAATGAGATACTCTCATATACCTATTAGAATGGTTAAAACCCCAAAACACTGACAATACCTAAAGTTAGTGAGAATGTGGGACAACATGCACTCTCATTCACTGCTGGTGAGAATGCAAAAATGGTACAGCTTACTAGGAAGACAGTCTGACAGTTTCTTCCAAAGCTAAACATAGGCTTACCCGATGATCCAACAACTATGCCCATAGATAGTTATCCAAGTGAGCTGAAAACTTATGGCCACATTAAAATCTGCACATGAGTGTTTAGAACAGCTTTATTCATAACTGTCAAAACCAGAAGTAGTCTAGATGAATTAATAGGTGAATTTATAAAGTGTGGCATATCCATATAATGACATACTCAGCAATAAGACATACAGGAATCTTAAAACAGGATGTCAAGTGAAAGAAGTCAGTCTGAAAAGAATAGGATACTGTATGATCCCTCCCATATGACATTCTGAAAAGGCCAAAACTATAGAAAGAGTAGAAAGATCAGTGGTTGCCAGAAGATCTGGGGAGAATAGGGAAGGGATGAATAAATGAAGAATAGGATTTTTAGGGCAGTGAAATGACTCTGAATGATCCTGTAATGGCGGATATATGATATTATGCATTTGTCAAAACCCATAGAACTGTTCAACACGAACAGTGAGTCCTAATGTAAACTGTGGACTTTAATAAAAAAGTATCAATATTGGTCCATCAATTGTAACCAATATAGCACACTAAGGCAAGATGTTAATAATAGGGGAAACTGTGTAGGGTAGGGTGGGGTGGGGTGGCACAGGGGTTATGTGGGAACTCTTTGTACCATCTGCTCAAACAATATTTTTATCACTTTAAATTTGTGATTATTTTAAGGTAGTGAAACCATTCTTTTTTGCCAGATAGGTAAGGTACACCTACCACAACTACCTTATCATATTTAAACATATAATTAAATATAATTCATTTGATTGTCTTTTTCAACCCATCTCAAATACATGAGAATTATAAAGTGAAAAATCTGTCAAGGAATATTCTATTGCTGATTTTTAAAAAATGTGCAGAAGACAATTTAAAAGACATTATTGGCCACAAAAACTATGGAACCAAAGCCAATATTTCTCATATTTAATCTCTGAACACCTGGTTTATCATTATGTAGTCGACCATTGTCTGGATGTGGGAGATTTAAAAGAAACAAAGCTGCTTGTTCTCCTTCCTCTAGTTGCTAAATGATCCTATAGGGTGTCTTCTCTTATAGGATTCTATAGGATCTTCTTAAAGATCATCTCTTTGAGGGTCTCTATATAATGAGAAAACTATGAATTGTGTGAAGGTATATAAAACCTAATGACTCATTAGATAATGAAGTCTTGTACCATTTGTTTGAAAGAGCTCTTCTTAGATTCATTGGGAAAAGAAAAGGAACCAATTTTACCCAAATAATTTTCAAGAAGAGTTTTATTATTATCATGGAAGCAATAAAAAATTTCCAAGAATAACGTGACATTAGGAAACATATGCTATATACTAAAAACTGATGATGTTATGTTGGAATAAATGTTCCTATCCTGATACGAAGTGCACTTTCATGTAACATGCTTTGCAGCATAAAGGTTACCCCAGTGAATAATAAAACTACTACCTTTTGTTGATTTTTTTGTTTGTTTAGTGTTTACAAAGTTTTATTTCTTAAGAAGTTCACAATTTGGTAAATATAATACACTGAGCCAAAGACAGTATTGATCACCTATTCTGAACTTAAGAAAGACTAAAGCTACTTACATATTTATTTATGTTCTACTTAACTTCATCTTTAAGGCAATGTAGAACAAGAGCGTGTAATGAAATAAGAAAAATGAAGGATAAGATATAGAGAATTTATAAATAAGAGAAATCTAGATAAAAAAAAAAAGACTCTAAGTACCCATGTCATTACTCTGATTGACTTTCAGTTGTGGCAGTCCTCCAAAAAAATAAAAAGCAGTTGGTTATGGAAAGCTTCCTATTTAACTGCTATTTGTGCAAACCAATTCTTCAGGAAGGAAAAACTTTTTTTAGCAGCAAATTTTAGAAGAAGCTTTGTAAAGTGGGGGTTGATCAGAAAAGATCTATTTTTGAGACCTTTCAAAAGGTAGTATTAGCTGGGTATTCATAACACATAACATATCATTCATTTAACAAAGTTCCTTGTGTGTCCCAGATATGGTTTCAGATGTTGGGTAAAGACAAATTAGACAAAAATCCCTGTGCCAACTCAGCTTCCAATCTAGTATGGGGAGCTCAATAATACAAGATATATGGTGTATTAAGTACTGATATGTGATGAGGAAAAAAGTAAAGGAGGAAAGGGAAAGAGAGAATGGGTGTGTATGTGGGTATGTGGAGAGAAGAATTTTTGAAAGGACAGTTTCAGCAGATATTTGACTACAGATCTGAAGGACATAGGAAAAGGAGAGAATGGCCAGTAAACAAGCCCTGAGGCATATTTAAGGAGCAGCAAAGTGGTAATTACGGCTATAGCTGAGGTAGCAAGGGAGAGATTGGAAGATGAGGTTAGAAAATAATGGTGGGACACTGGGGCAGGATGTGAGGGGCTTGTGCGCATTCAAGAGGATTTTGACCTTTCCTCTGAGGGAAATGGGAAACCACTGAAGCATTTTGATTCCAGGAAAATTATTAGTTATCCGTTTCTATATAACAAATTATCCCCAAATTTAGTGGCTTAAAAGAACACTGAACATTTATTATCTCTCACAGTTCCTACAGGTCAAGAACTTGGGGACAACTTGGCTAGGCATTTTGCTCGGGGTCTCTCTGAAGGATGCTGTCAGATGCTGCCTAAGGTTCCAGTCATCCACAGATGTGACTAAGTCAGGAGGAGCCAGGTCTTAGGTGGCTTACTTACATGGCTGGCAAGTTGATTCTACCTGCTGGTGGGAGACCTCAGCTCTTCTTCACACGAGCCTTTTCAGAGGACTGCCTGAATGTCCTCGTGATGTGGTGAAACTCTGTCCAGGGCTGAGCCATTCAAGAGACCAAAGGGAAAGTGTCATTGTCTCTTAGGAGCTACCCTCAGAAGTCAAACATCATCAATCCTGCAGCATTCTTATTGGTCACACAGGTTGATTTAGTGTGAGAAGAGAGTAAAAGGAGGCAAAAATCTTTGGGGACCATGTGAGAAGCTAGGAGGAGAAAACAACTGGAGCAGTGTTCTTACATGGCCACAAGTAGATGGACTCTAGTGCAAAGCAGAAGGGATGGTCTTTGCTAGGTGTAGTGAGGTGCCAGTGAAATCCTTAGAAACAGTATGTAGTTGCAGATGTAGTAAGAAGGGAAGATGTGGAGTTTATGCACAGTCTCTTCTGATTTTTTTCTCTTTTCTTTGTGAAATGGAAAGCAAGATCATAAGTCAAGAATGAGGACTGGGGATGAGTTGGTTAAAGCTCATTAGTATTTCAAGTTTTTCAGTGTCTCTTAAGTAATGTACTGGCCATTCTCACTAATGCGTACGTGTTCATAGTATTAAGGAAAAAAATGAATACCTGTTTTGATCGCTGTTGCACAATATGAGGCTCAACCTGAGCTTTAGTACAGTGAAAGAAAAATAACTGCAGTTGTTTCATTTTTAAAGACAGTGATTTTTCACTCTTTGATCTCAAAACCTTTTGATGTTTATAGCATGAAAAGTTCCTTTGGTTTGTATTTAGGTTACTTAGTTACTTCTATTTATGGGATAGAATAAAATACAGATAATTAAGTGTACTTAAAGGAGAAATTTTAAAATTAAGATATGGTCTTGTACTAGCCCAATTAACCTAAGACCATCTGAGACAAACCTGTAGACTAAGTCAGGTCTATTGACTCATGGCAATGTAGGAGACTGAACACCTGAGAAATCTTGGGTGTCTCACTAAATAAAGGAAAATATAAAGATGTTATATAATTATTTTGTGAATGAGTGGAGTTTGGGTAAAATGTAAATGAAGCAGTGTTTTGATGGGCTCATAGCAAAGTAGGGCTGTATGAAAAAGGGTCAACATCAGTTCTGAACTGTAAAACGGGCCTTTGGTCCTGTTTCCTTGGAAATAAAGTTACGATGGATGTAGAATGTTGCGTCTAGAGACCCCTATAAATTAGATCTTCCAGACAAGAGTGGAATATTTCGTTCTTACTAAAAAGATTTCAAACAGGAAAATTTTTTATGGTTTCTTATTTTTGAAAATAAAGTTTATCAGTAGGAAAGCAGCAGTTAACTCCAAGAAGTGGATGGTTATGACATTTTACATTTACAGTGTGTACTTGGGAGGATTAGTGTTTTCTGATAAATTCATGCCTGGCTTTAACAACATCTCTGATTCTTGCCTGATGAATGGCAGGAAAGATTTTTACTTTCTAAATCTAAGCTAATATTTATTTTCTCAGCCTATATTAACTATAACTTAATATAGTTCAAAATATTGATATATAAATCAGGGCAATATAGGTTCTTGGGATTCAGCAATTCAGGTCCCATCTCTGTGCCTTCCTGGGAAATCTTGCTCAAGAGACTTGTACAGTTTGTGTCCTATATTTTTAATTTGTATTTTAAGGAGATAGGAAGAAATATAAACTATATGTCAAATCCTTACAGCCTGCATATGGAAAATTAGGCCTCTTTTATGTCCTCAGTATCTAAGTGTCCCACAATGGTGTTTGCCAATCTCCAAAGAGAGCTCTCACAGGTGCAATTACTCTCTAATTTTCCTTTCTTATTCTATTCTTATTCCTTTCTTATTCTAGCTTCCCCCTGGTTAACAACTATCCTCATCAAAGTTGTCTGCAGAAGACCTCCTATTGCTATAACTGATGGGGCTCCTGGCAGGGCACCTGGTGAGGTCCCCGTACCCGTGTTTCCATAGCTGCCACACCTCCAGTGATGAATTCTATGAGAATCTCAGAGGAAGGCTCTCCTTAGTTTCTATTGCTATTGCTATTGACATAACAATAGAAAAATTGCTATGTCACTTCAAACTTCAAGCAATTCAGCTCATGCTCAAAGTCTTTCAGGAGAGCTGCTCCTCTTTTGCAAACAGCCTTCAACTTTAAAAAGAACAAACAAAAACAAAACAAAACAAAAGCAAAACAATAACCATAAATCAACCAAAAAAATGCTCAGAGATCCAACTCTGATTCTACCTTTCGTGATGATTGTCACACCAGATGCTTAACTTTGCCCTACAGGCAAAGACCTTTGGAGATGAAGAAGGAAAATGCCTCTGAGGGAGCTTCATGAAACATGGAGTCTGGAGAGAAAGCTAGCAGATGTTGCCGTGTTCGCCATGTACCTTTCTAGTTGAAAGAGAAACCCTGAACTTCATCCGCTACCTTGAGTGAAGCTCATCTCTTGTTGGTACTTTAATTTGGACATTTTCACAGCCTTGGCTTAATTTGGATATTTCCACAGCCTTAGAACTGTAAACTTGCAACTTAATAAATTCCCCCTTTTAAAAGCTGTTCAGTTTCTGGTATATTGCATTCCAACAGCTTGCAAACTAAAACACTTTAAAAGTGTCTGCCATTATAGACCAGAAATTGCTTATAGTGCCACTTTTTTTAATTGGAGAACTTAAAGGTTTACGGAAAAATCATGCAAAAAATAGTTTCTATATATCCCCACTACACATACACAAATACACACACAGTTTTCCTTATTATTAGACTTCTGATTAGTGTCTCTATAGTCCATCTGCAAATAAGGAAAGCTTTATTTCTTCCTTTCCAATTTGGGTGCATTTTCTTTCTTATTCTTGCCTGTTTTCTTCTGACTACCACTTCTAGGACAATGTAGAATAACTTTGGTGATAGTGGGAATCATTTTTTTTACTGATCTAAGAGGAAAAGCTTTCAGTGCTTCACCACTGAGTATGATGGTAGCTGTGGCTGTCTCATATATGCCACGTTGAGGAAGTTTTCTTCTTTCTGTTTCTCTAAAAGGTTTTATAAAGTAGGAAAGCTGGATTTTGTCACATGCTTTTTCTGCATTAATTGAGATGATAGTTTTCCTTTATTCTATTAATATCGGATATTATGTTAACTGATTTTCTTATGTTGGAACACCCTTGCATATCTAGGATAAATTCCACCTGACCATGGTGTATAATTCTTTCAATGTGCTGTTCGATTTCATCTGAAAGTAGTTGGTGGAGGAGTTTTTGCATCTATATTCATGAGCGGTATAGGTCTGTAATTTTCCTTATGCTATCATCATCTAGGTTTGAGTAAATGGTGGTATTGGCCTCATAGAATGTTAGGAAGTGTGCCTTCCTTTTCAAATTTTTGGAAAAGTTGGAGCAGAATTGATGCTTATGATTCCTGGAATGTTTGGTAAAATTCACCACTGAAGCCATATATTCCTGGACTTTTATTGGCTGGGAGGTTTTTGATGACTGATATGATCTCTTTATTTGTATTGTAAGTCTCTTCATATTCTCTATTTCACTCAGGCCAGAGGCATAGGATACTCTGGCCAGTCCCAGACCATATACTGCTCCTATGTCTGTGGGTAGGTCAGTACTCTGAAGATGGGTGTACTCAAAACATGAGAAGTGGGGGTGCCATGTTACTAGAAGTAGGAATATTATATTACTGTCTGAAAAGACAACACTATAAGCTATCAGAGTCTACAACACCACTATACCATTGTTTGTTGGTTTAATCTTTCTTTGGTTTCTATACAGCAATAAAAATCCTTTTCACTTAAGCAAGTTGAGTTTTCTGCTGCTTGAAATCAAGAGTCCTGAGGAACACTCTTTCCCATTTTTCCTTCTCTTCTTAGATGCCTATCTTCTTGAATGACACTGTATTGAATCACCCTAGTTGAAAATGTGAGACTCCTCCGCAATTTCTTCCTATCTTTCCCTCTCCATATCCATTGTCTTCCTACCATGTCAATTCCAATTTCAAAATAGCTCTAAAATCAACTTCACCATTTCATCCTTATGTCACAGCTGTTGTTCATGCCCACATCATCTTTTGATCGATTTGCTTCCTTATCTATTTTCCCGACTTTTCAGTTTTGCTTTATTGCATTCTATTTTTAGACAGAATCTAAATATATCATATCATTTCCCTAAATAAAATTCTTCCTTTGTACTCATTTCCTTTAAGATAATTTTAAAAAATGCAAAACTTTGGTTGAAGTGAAAACTTTTCTAAAGATGCTTTACTTGTCCCTTGGTGTTTAGATCTCAGCATTAGTTTTTACCTAGATATCCCACTTACTTTGCTGCTCTGTCATCTTTGTCCTGTTCTTTTCCATCGTCACTCTCCTGGTCCTAAATTCTAATCTCAAAATTAGTTGCCTTTTAGTTGCTCTTGGGTCTCCTTGGCTTCTTGACTCCTTCTGCCTTTGATATTTACCAGGTTCCTAATCCTGGTATTACATATAAATTATTCATGGAAATTTTAAGAAACAAATATTTCCCTGAATCAACACAGATACATATAATATGAAACTTAAAAAAAATGCCTACAGGAGATTCAGAAGCAAGTGGTTTGTAGACAGTCACATGGCAGACACTTGGCATGCATATTGCTACTACAGTTCTCTGATGCCTCTTTTCTGCATTGGCTGGATTATCCACCCCACCTCTCTTGAGAGTACCTACAAATTGGCTGACCTGACAGTTTAGTCATCTCTGCTCTGGGCCCTTGTGCCATCACCATGAGTCAGATAATTTAACCATTTCACTCCCCTTCTGGCTAGGTAGCCTCCCTATTATTCCAGATTCTTAGATTTATTATGTCTATTCTTGTTTTATCATCCATACTTCAATCTCTAGTTCAAGCCTAGATTATTTTTTTTAGCTACTTTGGCTAAGATTCCAACCATAAATTTCACTTACCACATGGGACCCTTGAGCTACTATTACTAGACATTCATTAGCTTCTCACAATTATGAAAAGGTTCCACTCAGTGGTATGCTGCAGCTGAGAGCAGATCTTCCAACTCCACATTCAATAAAACTACATTAGTTATTTGAAATTGGCAAGGCTGTGAGTATTTACACCACAGAAATTATCAAAAGTTTAATAAGTGGTGAATTTTCTCTTTCTTCTGTAGAAGTTGCTAAAAATTGACTGAAATATCACCAGCTCCTTTCAAAGGCCAACCTGGGAGCCCTGGCACTAGCCTGTAGCCTCCAGAGGGTAAGAAAAGAACATGAATACCAACCAAAATCCAAGATGGATTGGGCTGGGACAGGTAGGTAATGATCTTCAGATCTTAAAAAGTCCAAACTAAACTCTTAACCCTCTTCCAAATTTGTTCCACTCACACATAGATCCATCTGTTAGAGTTAATAGCATTCATGGGAGCCTTGCACAAGTCCCTTAAACAATCCGTGCAATGTGTTCCTCATTTATAAAATGGGGATGCTAATAACATCTACCTCATAGGGTTGTTAAGAGGATTAGATGACTTGTGATTGGAAAAGTGCTAGGAATAATTCCTGGCACAATGATTTCTTAACTTACACTTATTATGTGTTTAATAATTACTCCAGCCAAAATCCTTAGCATCAACTTGCCTCCATCCTTTCACTCAAACTTTATACACACTTCAACATACCCTTTATTCCAATCTTTTTTCCTTGATTTTTATTGTATGTATCTGGATCTGACTTTATCTTATCACCTCTACTTTGGCCACCTTAGATCAAGACTTCTTTAGCTCAGTGTGAATTATTATGATGGCCCACAGATGATTTTCCTACTTTCATTCTTTCCTCTTGCTATCTGTTCCTAATATAATGACCACAGTGATCCTTTTAAAACCCTAGTTAGGCCATTTCTTCTCCTAATCTGAAAATCTACTGATGGCTCCCCAATTCCCTAGAAGTAACAACAAAGGCCTTACAATGGCCTACAGGGTCTTGCCCCTCCTCTGAAATCTCCTCTTTCTTCTCTCATGATACTCCCTCAGGCAATCCAGTTTAGCCACTCTAGCCAACTAGAGTAGAGTGACTGAGGGAAGTAGTGTAGGATTTTAAAAACATAATGGATGGTGTAGGCATCCTGTTGACCAAGATGGCAGCATAAATATTCCAGGGTACATAGAACTGTTGAACAACTAGCAAAAACTAGAAAAGCCATCTCCCTCAAAACTCCAGAAAACAGTCAAAGGATTGCAATATCTGGGCAAGTGCCAAATAAAGAGAAATGCAATGTTAAAAACCAGTAGGGGAAGCTTTTAGTGCCCTTGTTGGTGTCTCCCCAACTCCGTTTCTGGTGCAGTGTGGAGTCAGCCTGTATTCCCATTGTGGGTCCTTGACCCTTTTCTGGAGGGTGCAGAAAAGCCCCTATGTACATTATCAGGGTGCTTGCATGTTAGTGCTAATCTATCTGGTAGCACCTGAAAAGACTGACAGAGATAACTTTTTCCTGGTTTGCTATATCAGAACTTGCCCTACAGGCAGAAGTAGCTTGCAGACAGCTAAAGCAGATAACAAACGATTAAGTCAAAGAGGCTTAGGAAAAAGATTGCCTGTTACACGTCATACAATAGATCTCCCAGGAGAGAGAGAAAGTCTATTTCATAGGGAATAGAAGGGGCATTTTAATTTCTGTGAATGGGAAATGCTAAGGCCACAAGCAAGCACAATTCCAGGAGAGATGCTGCTTAGAAAAGATAGCGTGGACCCTACAGTTCACATTTGATTCAGAGTGATCTTATTGATAGTAGAACTAAACTCTGAAGGAGAATACCAACCAACACAGAGCCAATTTGTGATGGAAACAGTGGAAGGAGATTTTGGGTTGGCAAATTCAACATAATACTGGTAAACAAAATCCAACAACACATTGAAAGCATTATACACCATAACCAAGTGTGATTTATCCCAGATATGCAAAGGTGTTTTAACACAAGAAAATCAATTAAGGTAAGACACCATATTTATAGAATGAAGGAAAAAATCACCTGATTATATCAATTGATTCAGAAAAGGCACTTGACAAAATCCAGCACCCCTTGTATATAAAATACTTAGAAAATAGGAATAAAATGAAAAATACTTAGAAAATAGGAATAAAATGAAAATTTCTCAACATGATAGTGATCATATATGAAAAACCCACAGTTAGCATCATATTCAATGGTGAAAGACTGAAAATTTTCCTTCTAAGATCATGAACAAGTCAAGGATGCCCACTCTACCATTGTTATTCTACATTATACTGGAATTTGTAGCCAGAGAAGTTAGGAAAGAAAAAGGCAAAGATTAGAAAGGAAAGAGTAAATTGGAAAGGAAGGAATAAAGTTTTCTTCTTTGCAGAAGGCATAATTCTTTGTATAGAAGTCCTGAAAAATCCACATCAAAGCTACTAGAGCTATATGAACAAACTAAATGAATTCAGCAAAGTGGTAGGGTACAAAATCAACACCCTTAAAATGCTTCTATATACAATTAATGAAAAACTTGACGAGGAATGCAAATTCCATTTACTTTAGCAAATAAAATAATCAAATATCTAGGAATAAATATAACCAAGGACATATAATACTTTTACATGGAAAACTAAGACACTGTTAAACAAAATCAAAGAAGACATAAATAAATGGAAAGACTTTCCTTGTTCATAGAATAGAAGACTAAATATTGTTAAGATGTCAAATATCCCCAAAGAAATTTATAGATTCATTACAATCCCAATTGTAATCCCAACAGCTTTATTTTCAGAAATGGAGAAGCTAATCATCAGATTCATATGGAAAGTTAAGGGAACCTGAATAGCCATAATAATCTTGAAAAAGAGAAAGAAAGTTGGAGGACTCACACATCCCTATTTTAAAACTTATTATAAAGCTATATAATCAAAAAGCATGGTATTGGTACAAGGAAGACATATGGGCCAATGGAATTGAACTAAGATTTCAGAAATCAATTCTAGTATCTATGGCCAATTGATTTTTGACAGGGTGCCAAATCCACTCAATGGGGGAAAAAGTATCTTCATTAAATGGTCCCATGAGAACTGAATATCCATATGCAAAAGAATGAAGTTGAACCTCAACTTCACATTTTGATATGCAAAAGTCAACTCAAAATGGATCAAAGACCTAAATATGAGAACCAAAGTTATAAAAAATCCTAGAAAAAAATATAGTGCAGCATCTTCAGGACCTTATGCTAGGCAGTGGTTTATTAGCCTTTACACCAAAAGTATGAGCAACAAAAGAAAAAAAAAGATAAATAGAACTTTGTAAAATTAAAACTTTTGTGCATAATTAAAAAAATAACTTACAGAATAGGAGAAAATATTTGGATACCCCATATCCAATAAGGGTTTAAAATTACATATAATAATCACATAGATATAATTATATATAAAGAATTCCTACAAATCAATGCATAAAAGAAAAACAGCTTAATTATAAGAAGGGGAAAGACTTGAGTCCTTTCTTTGAAAAAGTTATACAAATGATCAAAATATGCATGGAAAGATGCTCAACATCATAAGCCATTAGGGAAAATGCAAATCAAAATCAAAACAAAATATCATTTTACATCCTTGGATGGTTACTGTTAAAGACATGGAAAATAACAAGTGTTGAGAGGACCTACTAGAAATAGGAATACTCATTCATTGTTGGTGGGAATGCAAAATGGTGCAGGCACTGTGGAAAGCAGCTTGGTGGTTCTTTAGGAAGTTAATTATGGAACTGCCATGTGACTTGGTGTCTTAGTCAAGGTTCTTTAGAGAAATAGAACCAACAGTAGAGACATGTAAATATGGGATTTATAAAGGTGTGTCACACAACTGTGGGAATGGAGGAGTCCAAAATACATAGAGCAGGCTGTGGAGCTGGTGGCTCTGATAAAGGGTCTGTCTGAATGAACTTCGCAGGAGAAACACACTGGCTAAAGAAAGAGTGAAAGTCCCTCTTCTCCCTTAAAAGCCTCCAACAGATTGGATTAACTCATTGTGGGAGACACACCTTAGTTGACTGCAGATGTAATCAGCCACAGATGCAATCAACTGGTTGATGATTTAATACACCAGCCTTTGGTTTATCAACCAGCCATGAAATATCCCTGCAGCACTCGTCAGGCCAGAGCTTGACATAATTACCTGGCCAAGTTGACACCAGAACCTAACCATTTCTATCCACCCCTTGTCCACCCCTTGTCAACTTGGCATCTATACACACCACCTTGAAAACATGCCTGATTTCCAAATAGAACATAATAGAACACAATAACAGGCATATGTTTCACCTAACAGTACTCAACTGTCCACATACAACCAGAAATGTACTACATCTCTTCAGAATAAGGTGGAAGTCACTCTGAAACTTCATATCCTATGACTTAAATAGTATCATATGAACAATACAACTTGTCATGGTAAGAGGGAAACAAGATATTTGCTTATGTTCAAATGTAAACGTGCTCAAAACAAGACAGGGAGGAAGTATTCATACAATCATAGTCTTCATTTCTGCCACCGGTCATGTAGTCATTGTTCATATTTATTACTACCTTCTTCTACTACCCATTCCATTTCCCTTTACCCTCCACAAGCATTGTAGCTGGCCATTGTTCTTTGCCAGGTGGGGTGACCCAGATGTTCATTCCTGAAGTTTCTGGGCCTCTAGTATTCCTGTCTGGATTGGGTTGTTGCAGTTTTCCATTGGTTTTAGTCACAGGACATGGTAGTATTAAGAGATGCCCTAGGGGATCTACTGAATTCCAGGAAAACTCTTCTTTACCCCTGTATTAATTCTCTAGAGAAACAGAACAACGGGAGATATCTGTAAATATGAGATTTATAAAAATGTCTCATGCAATCATGGGGATCTAAAAGTCCAAAATCTGTACAGCAGACCGTGAGCTGGCAGCTCCAATAAAGGTCCTCAACAGACTCTCAGGAGAGGCTATATGGTTGAAGTTGAAAGAAGGATGGTTTCTTCTGAATCCTCCTTAAAAGCCTTCTGTTGATTAGATTAAACATCATTCATTGCAGAAGACACTCCCCTTAGCTGACCGCAGATGTAATCAGCCATGGATGCACCCAACATGCTCATGATTTAAGTCCAGAAATGTCCTCACAAAAACAAATATATCAATGCTTTCTTAATCAGATATCGGGCACTATCACCTGGCCAAGTTGACGCATAAGCCTGGCCATCACAGTCCACCCCTTGTCAACCTGACAGCTATACACATCACCTTAAACCATACTTATAATCTCTAAATAGAAAATTGCAACAGAAACATTTTTTCCTCTCCTAACAATACTCAATTGTTCTGCATACAACCAGAAATACATTAAATCTCTTCAGAATAGGGTACAAGTCATTGGGTGATATTCATTCTTAAGCTTGATATCCTACAACTTAAATACTATAACATGAACAAAACAACTTATATCATATGATAAAGGGGATAAAATGGAGAGATAAACAAAGATATTTGCTTTATGTATAAATAAATTACAAAGCAAGGAAGAAATATTTATACATTACGGTCCTCATTTCTGTAACTGATCATGTGGTTGTAGTTCATATTTATCACTACCTTCTTCTACTACCCATTCCATGTTCCCTTTACAAGCACCTCAGCTGGACATGGTTCTTTGCCTCGTGGGATGACCCAAAACTTCATTCCTGAAGTTACTGAATGATTGGTAATCTTGCATGGATTGGGTTGCTGTAGCTTTCCATTGATTTTAGTCACAGGGCATGGTAGTACTAAGAGATGCTCTCAGGGATCTCCTATATTCCAAGAAAATTCTTCTTTACCTCCATTGTGTAGTTACAGTTCTATTTCTCCCTGATAGTCAGGGTCAATCATCCCAGCCAGTAAAATAATCCCCCACTTTGTTTGTTGATCCAGGAGCATGAATAGCCCAAAATGACCAGGTTGCAGTCTTAGATTCCAGTTCAATGGAAACATTGTTGTTTCTCTGGGTTGAAGCACTCTGCTGTAGACTAGCACAGCTCAAGGATGCAGGAGCAGGAAGCAAAAATTTTCCTAGTGGATCACAAGGGGTAACAGTGAGTGGTGCCACTCACATTTTCACCCCTTGATTCCTGGACCCATGGATCCTGGCTATGGGGAAACAGTACCATATATTTGGATGCTGATTCAGAGCATACACAGCCTCCTGGGGAGCATCAACCCAGCCCTGCAAAGTACTGACACTTAGTGGGCATTATAATTGAATTTTCAAAAGGCCATTCCACTGTTCTATCAATCCAGCTGCCTCTGGATGATGGGGAACATGGTAAGACCAGAGAATTCCATAAGCATGTGCCAATTACTGCACTTCATTTTCTCTGAAGTGGGTTCTATGATCAGAAGTAATGCTGTGTGGAATACCATGACAGTGGATAAGGCATTCCATAAATCCACAGATGGTAGTTTTGACAAAGGCAATGCATGCAGGGAAAGCAATCCATAACCAGAATATGCATTATTTCACGTAGAACAAATTGCTACGCCATTTATGATGAAAGTGGTCCAATGTAACCAAACGCCCATGCTATCTTCTCCTTCCCAAACCAGAGCTATGGCCTCTTGGGGAATTCCTTACAGTGAACTGACTGAGGAAGAGACAACTTGGAGCCTGATTTACAGATGGTTATGCAGGTAACACCTGAAAGTGGACAGCTGCAGCGCTACAACCCCTTTCCATCCCTACCACCATGCCCACTTTGTTCACGAGTCCATTGGGCAGTGACAGGAGTAGCTGAGGAAAGAGGATAACTTGTATCCATAGGATGGGTCATCTATCCACTTGATTATTAAAACCTTTCTCTGCTGAAGTCACTCTCTGGTGTGCATTCACATGGGACACAAATATCTTCATGTTTGTTGCCCAGTCAGAAAGATCTATCTGCATACCTCTTCCCCAGACCTCTTTGTCACCATTCTTCCAATCATGCTCATTTCAAGTCCCTGGCCATCCAGCCAAACCATTAGCAACAGCCCATGAGTCAGTATACAGTTGCACCTCTGGCCAGTTCTCCTTCCAAGCAAAATGAATGAACAACCAGGTGCACTGCTCAAAGTTCCACCCATTGGGAGCATTTCCCATCACCAGTGTCCTTCAAGGACATATCAGAATGGGGTTGTAGTGCTGCAGCTGTCCATTTCTGTGTGGTCCCTGCATATCTTGCAGAACCATCATAAACCAGGCCAAGTTTTCTCTTCCTCAGTCAACTGAATGTAGGGAACTCCTGAAGAGGCCATAGCTCTGGTTTGGAAAAGAGAAGGTAATGTGGCAGTAGTGGGAGCCATGGGCATTTGGGCCATTTCTTCATGTAACTTACTTGTGTCTTCAGGACCTGCTCAAGCCCTATCTCTAATATACTATTTCCATTTTATTATGGAGTGCTGCTGCACATACCCAACTTTATGGCTTGATGGGCTAGACAACACCCAGCTCATGATAGGTAACTCAGGTCTCATGGTCACTTGGTGGCCCATGGTTAAGTGTTCAGCCCAGTAGCATGCCAAAAGCAGTTTCTCAAAAGGAGAGTAGTGGGAAGCAACCTCACCTCCACACTGCAGGCATCCCTAAATGGATTATAGCAGAGGGAGTCCAGGCCTCAGCAGCTCCTGAAAAATCCATTCCCTTATGCTTTTGAGGCAGTGATATTGAGGCACATGTCAGCTGTTTGGAAAACATCCTGGGTTGTACCTCTGTAGTTAGCTTCTGGCACTCAAGGAAAGCTCTGTCACAACATTAGCTGAATATAAGCTTAAGGAACAGAGTCTAAATTCCAGTGATATCATATTAAATTATCAAAATGTCCAGATTTCAAAACTGACCACAAAACATACAAAAAAAAACAGGAAGTTTTGGCTCAGACACATGAGAAAATTAAAGGACTAGAAACCATGAAAATAGACATACCAGACAAAGACTTTTTTTAAAAAAAAAAAGGTCCTAAGTATGTATTCTAGTTTCTTAGCTTCCAGAATGTGATATACCAGAAACAGAACAGCTTTTATAAGGGGAATTTATAAAGCTGCAAGTTTACAGTTCTAAGGCTATAAAAAAGTCTGAATTAAAGCAAGTCTATAAAAATGTCCAAATTAAGGCATCAACAAGAGGACATCATCACTCAAGATAGGCTGATGAAGTTCAGAGTTTCTCTTCCAACTGGAAAGGTACATGGTGAACATGGTGACGTCTGCTGGCTTTCTCTCCAGGCTTCTAGTTTCATGAAGCTCTCCCAGGGGCATTTTCCTTCTTCATCTCCAAAGGTCTCTGGCTGTGTAGGCTCTCGTGGCTCTGCTGCTCTTTCCAAAAATGTTTCCTCTTTCAAAGGATTCTAGTAAATGAATCAAGACACACCTGGAATGGGTGGTGTCACATCTCCATGGACATAATCCAACCTATAGTGTTGAATAGGGATTAAAAAAACTGTTACTTCCACAAGATGAAATAGGATTAAAACATGGCTTTTCTGGGGTACATAATCCTTTCAAAATGGCACAGTATGCTTACAAACTCAAGAAAAAACATGGACAAAGAACTAAAGAAAATCAGGGAAGCAGCAGATGAATACAAAGAATATTAATAGAGAGATCAAAATTATACAAAGGAACCAAGAAGAGCTAAAGGCTACAGTAACAAAAATTAAAAATTGCCTTGAGAGTGTTGACCAGCAGATTGGAATTGGCAGAAGAAAGAATCAATGAACTTGAAGATAAGAAAACTGAAATAATTCACTCTGAGGAGCAGAAGGAAGAAAGAATGAAGGGAAATGACAGAACCAGAGGAATCTGTGGGATATACTAAACATACCAACATATGCATTGTGGAATTTGCAGACAGACAAGAAAGGGGGGGCAGAGAAAATATTCAAAGAAATAATGATGGCAAAATTGCCTTTCAAAAATGGGGGCGTGATTAAGACATTCCCAAATAAACAAAAGCTGAGGGATTTTATTACCACTAGACTGACCCTACAAGAGAAAATTCTGCAGGTTGAAAGGAAAGGACAACAAAGAATAGATCAAAATCACATGAAGAAATAAAGATCTCTGACACAGTACCATCACCAGCTCTGTTCCAAATACATTCTAAGGACCAGCAATTCTCAACAGTGTGATGGCCCAAACCAAGGTAAAATGCATGAAGGAATAAAATTGGAGAGGGAAAACCTGAGTATGCCAGCATCAGACACTGTCTTGCTTGGATCAGAGAGATGTAAAATATTCCTCTCAACTGCAGCTTGTGAATTTTTGAAGCTAACATTTACACTTCCCTTTATCTGCAAGAACTGATTGTAAAGAAGCCATCACATGGGAAGAAGTAAATACATAACCTCCTGGTTCCTAAAAACACATTAACAATTCCAACTTGCTGAAATGTGACACTAAGGAAAATATTTCCATGGGACATGGCACTGTTGCAGAGGACAGATTTAAAATGATTTAATCTCAAAAGGATGCTGTAAAGATGCTGTAAAGCATGAACTCAAACATATCTAATGATGGGCTTTTCAGCAACAGTTCCAATTTTATTCTTCCCATTCAAAATAGAAAATAACAAGGTGAAGCCTCATTCCCACCAGCCCTTGTCTATGGACACCCCCAGAACTAAACCTAAGGCCAGTAATTGCCCCTTAAACCCAGAATAGCTCCAGCAGCACCAGGAATTACATGAATCTAGTAAATGTTGCCATCACTCTGTGTAACAGAAATTATTGCTCTATTTTGGAGATGAGGCAAATAAAATATGATCCAATTTCAAGATAAGGGTTACAGCAAGAGTGAAAAAATATCAACAAAAGATAAGACCGTAGCAATGGTTTGGTCCTGGTGCTGGAGTGAGCACAGGTTGAATTTGATGGGTAAAGCAGTTGTGACAGGTTGAGCCAACTCATTATTGTTATTGCTTTGTACTGCTTGCAGAAGGCACTTGTAGCTCTAAATAACAAAGTTCACATGCCATTCCTCAGAATGTGGAACAGAGTGCCTCCTGCTTCTAATTTCCAGCAGTGGATTTTGTCAACTAAGTCCTTGCCCCTCAACATGTGGTCCTAGACCGGCAGCATCAGCATCAACTTGGAGGTTGTTAGAAATGTGGACTCTCAGGCCCCGCCCCAGACCTACTGAATCAGAATCTGCTTTTTAATAAGTTCTCAAGGTGAACATAGCCCTTGAAAGTTGGAGACACACTGAAGCAAGTAGAGACATACTGATGGAATTTCAATGAAATTGCATTGACTTTCTAGATCAAAAAACAAACAAACAAACAAAAAAAAAAAAAAAAAAGAGAGAGAGGGAGAGAGTAGCTATCTGCAGCAGATGATAATGCTTTGCTCCAAAAACCTAAGGGTCTGCATTGTTATTCTCCTATGGGGGCATGCCAAAGGCTCCAGGCAGCATCCTATTTGCCACTGACACTTCCAGCACCATTGGATCTGCTGGATCATATAGCCCAAGTGGCAGAGCAGCTTGTACAGCAGCCTGGACCTGTCGCAGAGCCTCCTCTCTGGTCCCCACTCAAAACTTGCAGTTTTTCTGGTCACTTGGTAAATGGGCAGAAGAGCACGCCAAATGAGGAATATGCTGTCTCCAAAATCCAAAGAGTCCAACTAGGCATTGTGCCTCTTTTTCAGAGATCGCAAGTCTGCAACCACAGGAAATCAGATTTTCTTTCAGGGCACACATGGAAAATTTCATGTCATTCACATGGTGCTTAAGGTGCAAATTTCAAGTCTTCAGCTCATCCTTTTCCCCTCATCACTGTATCCAGCATATCTGATATCAGCCAGCCAACATCATTACACCTCTTAATTCCACAAAACTCCATAAAGGTGTCAAAAACATTTGCAGAATATAATCATGATATTTTGAGTCTCTCTTTTGTCAACTCACCCCATGGACTGTCAGTGTCATCTTGATTATTGGAAACAGAGTCATGAGTGCCTTTGAGTCTAATCAGAGTAGAAAACCTATTGTGAAAACCCATTTTTAAGATTCTGTTTCTCAAGAACCACTCCCGGCACCAAGCTGTGTTAGTCAGGATTCTCTAGTGAAACAGAATCAACAGGAGATTGATGCAAATATGAGATTTATAAAGGCTTCTCAGGCAACCGTGGGAATGGAAGAGTCCAAAATCTATAGTGGAGGCTGTGAAGCCAGTGGCTCTGATGAATGGTCTGGATGTAGTTCACAGGAGAGGCTTGCTGGCTGAACAAGCAGTGAAAGAGTCTTTCTTCTTCCTATTTTGTGGTGGGAAGCACACCTTAGTTGATCACAGATGTAATCAGCTACAGCTACAATCAATTCAGTTAATTAACCAGCCATGAAATATCCTTGCCGATGGTCATAGGCCAGTGCTTGCCTGACCAGGCAACTGGGCATAATCACTTGGCCAAGTTGACACAAGAACCTATCCATCACACCTGGCAATCCCTCTTCCAGATATACACACAAGGGAATCGAAAGTAGAGACTCAAACAGGGATTTGCACATTAATTTCATAACAGCATTATTTGCAATTATCAAAAGGTGGAAGCAACCCCAAAGTCCATCAATAGATGAATGGATAGGCAAATGTAATATATACATAACAGTGGAATATTATTCTGCCATGAAAAGGAATGATATTTTGATATGTGTGACAACGTGGATGGACCCTGAAGACATCCTGTTGAATGACATAAGGACAAATTAAATAAAGAGTCAGAAGCTTTAATGCAGGGGTGGAGGTTGGGAATGGGGAGTTAATGCTTAATTTGTACAGAATTTCTGTTTGGGGTGGTGGAAATCTTTAGGTAATGGATGTTGGTGATGGTAGCACAACAATGTGAATGTAATTAACAACAGTGAACAATATATTTGAATGTGGTTAAATGGGGAACTTTTAGGAGACTATATGTGACTAGAACAAAAATTTAAAAATAAAACCATAGGGTTGTTCCACATAGATAGTGAACCCTAATGTAAACTATGGACCATTATTAATAATATAATTTTATTAATATTGTTTCATCACTATAGCAAGGTAGTACACTAATGTGAAATAGTAATAATAGGGAAAATCTCTGTGTGTGTGGTTGGGTGATATTCTAGTTTGCTAGCTTCCAGAATGTGATATATCAGAAATGGAATGGCTTTTAAAAAGGGGAATTTAATAAGTTGCTAGTTTACAGTTCTAAGGCTGTAAAATTGTTCAAATTAAAACAAGTCTATAAAAATGTCCAATCTAAGGCATCCAGGGAAAGATACCTTGGTTCAAGAAGGTCGATGATGTTCAGCGTTTCTCCCCCAATTGAAAAGGCACATGGCAAACATAGCAGCATCTGCTAGCTTTCTCTCCAGGCTTCTTGCTTCATGAAGCCCCCTGGGAGATGTTTTCCTTCTTTATCTCCAAAGGTCACTGGCTGATGGGCTCTGTGGTTCTCTTGTCTTCTGTCATGTTTCTGCAGCTCTCTCCTCATTCTCCAAAGGAACTCTCTCCGAAATGTCTCCTCCTTTGTAGGATTCCAATAAACTAGTCAAGACCCATGTAGAAATGGGTAGAGACACATCTCCATGTAATCAAGTTTAATATCCACAATTGATTGAGTCACCTTGATTAGGTGGAGATAACCTAATCAAGTTTCCAACCTATAGTACTGAATAGGGTTAGAAGAAGCTTTTGCTCTCACAGGATTGACTAGGATTAAAACCTGGCTTTTCTAAGGTACATAAATCCTTTCAAACCGGCGCAGGTAGTATACAGGAACTCTATTTTCTGCATTTTTCTCTGTAAACCTACCACTTCTCTAATTTAAAAAAGGAAAAGGCAAAGAAAAAGGGTGATAAAGCAGGAATGGACAGAGTGAATTCAGTGGGGGCAGGGGTAGAGAATATGGTTTAAGAAATACAGAGCAAAAAGTAAGATTCTGGTAAAGTAAGAGCACTTCAGAAATTTTGTCCCAAACAACCAAGTAAGAACAGGATCAGAGCACTGCCACTTGGAAATGGGCCTAGTATTGACAAGACAAGAAAACAGTTTCAACTAGTGCCCTGCAGGGAAAATAGAAACCTTGAATACTTATGAATCCTAGGCAGAAATGGACTAAGTGTGGTCTGATTTTGTTGTGGAGGTATTCAGAATTGAGGAAGCTTGTGTATGTCCCAATTGAAAAAAATATTTCCGAACCTCATGGTATGTGGAACGAGCTCCATCAATAATCCTGACCTGCTTTCTTCCTCGAAAAATGATTTGATGGCTTATATATAACTGTAAATTCCTTGGGAATAGCTGGGATGAGGGCATGGGTTGATTAAAAAGAACATAACCATGGCAAGCAGGCAACCTGGGAGAATCAGCTATGAATCTAGCTCATGGATAACCTTATTTTTTTTTTTTCTGAGACTAACTGGCATAGTAGAGTAGCAGATATACTGAGCCGCCATTATTACAGAGGCTTCTTTAAAATATAGTTATGATAGGGCCAGGAATTATCAAAAGGTGGAAGCAATCCAAAAGTCCAAACAGGCAGAGAGCCAAAAACAAAACAAATGCAAAAAACAAGTTTGCTTCCCCAGTTTAAAACATTGCACTAAAAAAGAAAAAACCTACAACAAAATCTACTTTTGGAGGTCTTGACTGTTTTCTTACAGACCAATCTCACATTTGCCTCCTCTTTTTCTTGTACTGATCTCAGTTTATTGACCCTTCCAGTTTGTGCTTTTATCCTTTTGGCTTTATTCTTCTTCCATGACCTCATATTACCTGCATAAAATGAATTCCCCTTATGCCTATGTGGCCTTGGCTCCTCTACTTATTTTACTTGCTTTGCTTAGTTCCCTATGCTGTAGGTAACTATTCATACAGTTGGATCTAGTACTGTAATTGCTTCTTGCCTACCCCTTTGTGGGCCTGAATCTGCCTCACCCTGGGTCCTTTCAGACCATGTCCTTGGGGTAACCCCAATCATCATCAGAGGTTCCTCTGTGCAAACATCTCACGACATGATAGAGACACATAACAGTTACCAAATATAAGTGCTGGATGCTGACAAGGTCAAAGGTTGATCTTTACACTAAACCATAATAAGACCCATCCAGCCTCCCTCACCCCCCAAAAATCACTTCCAAAAGAGTCCAATGAAGGTGATAAATATCACAGGTAGTTGTTTCTGTTGGTTCCCTGTACAGTTCTCTTTTACCATCTGCTTCCCATCTGCTAAGAATCCTGAAGCTATAGCTTAGGTCTGCAAATTCCCCCAGAGAATCTTCCATGGTTGATGGGAACTGCTTCTCCCAGAGGTATGTAAGAAATTATATATATGTTCAACCTGTATCCATCTATCTGGGTTATTTGTCAAAGTGCAATTTGCGTGAAGGATAGAGTTGAGTGGAAGGATGCTTCCCTCCACACAATCACCATACATGATTCTCTGAAAAAAGGTTACTAGTCTGGAACATTTTGCTGTATTAGAGGTGCCAATTATAATGATATTTTCTCCCATCTTTAAATAAAATCTACCTGTAGACTTGGCATTTTTAGTCAATTCAAGCATGAAAAACTTTCTCTAGCTCTCTAGGGCAGTTTCCAGATGAGAGCTTTGATATAGCTTCTTGGACAAGCTGTTAAACCCTTACTTCATCAAGTATGCCTTATCCCAGTAATGACTTGCATTTTTTTTTTCAAGTAACAGATCTTCAGACTTAGGAAATCTCGTAGATCTTCAGGTAGGAGGTAATATTTTAGTCCCTCTCATCAGGTTACATTAATGTGAGACTGTAGACAGAGGCATTGAATTCTGTTTCCATGGCAACAGCTTCACTGCTCAAGGGGAAAATAGGACAGCAATTGAAGTCTGGGTTAATGCAGCTCTAAAAATAATCTGTAATACGGTGAAATCAAGTGAAAGACCCAGGAAGAAACAGGTAAAAATTATGACTGTGCAGAGGGGGAATTGAACAATAAAGTGTGCAAATATCATTACAGATAGAATAGGCTTTAAGAATTAAAGGAAAGGTAGAGGATGATTACACTATATTTTTCAGGAGAATACATTTCTTTTTATTTGTTCCTTCATATTGATTATATGGCAGTCATGAGGTAGGAATTGAAGATACAGAGGTGACTCACTGCTTTCCTTGTCCTCCAAGATCTCATGGTTTGATGGGAAAGACAGACAAGAAAATCCACTGTGATTATAATAGACATTTTTCATTTGTCTACCCAGCATCCATTCCAACTATTCCCTATTGTGGAGCAGCCAGGAGATTTAGGATTTTTGAGGGATTGATCCTACATACAGCTCCATAGACAATAGCTAATTACTATAATAAACTATTAACTATAACTTACTATAGTTATTGGTTCAGCAATAAGCTTCTAAGCAAGGTGTAAATCAATCATCTTATGGAATTCCTTTATCTACTGTAATTTGCTCCTGCACAAAGCTCAGACATTTTGTTTGGTGGTTGTGGGGTGCTTATAATTGTTTTTGCTTAGGTGTAAAAGAGGCAGCTTGTAGCATCGATTACTGCACCTTGTGATCAGCCTGAGGTTGAAGCCAGCTGTTGAACAAAGGCAAAGCAAAGAGAATCATGGAGAAACAGAACCAAAACCTGACTGATTTGCAGTAAATTATGTTCTACCTCTGGATTTTCAGGGGATAGTAGACAAATTCTCTTTTGGTGGAAGCTTGAGTTGGGTTTTCAAGTTTTGTTACCTGCGACCAATAAAAAAGCATCCAGCTAATTATAAATAACAATACAGTGGAATAAGTGAAACATTAGATATAAGAAGAGGGAATTATTGGGTGTACAGAGGAAGAATAGAGAAGAAAGAGAGAGAGGAGCTAACAACTAACTCAATCTTGGGGAAAAGAAACCATGAAAGGTAGAGGTGGAAAACTCAGAATTGTCAGGTGAAGAATTCAGCTTTGCTGTCTGTACTGCTTCTCATGGTCTAATGCTCCAGGATTGCTGGCTACTGGTATAATGAGCCTCTCTTAATTTGAGCCCTATGCAAAGCAGATGTATCTTGAAACTAAAGAAGCCTAAGGTCCAGTGTTCCTCACTTACAATGCCCCTGTGGTATTGGAGAGTATGGTGAGTTGAATTATGTACCCCAGAAAAATGTTCTTAATCTTATCTGTTCCTGTGAGTGTGAACCCCTGGTAAATAGGATCTTCTGAAGATGTTATTTTTAATTGAGGTACGGCCAACTGATTCAGGAGGGTCTTAATCTTATCACTGGAAACCTCATAGAGAAGGCCAGAGGGAGAAAGCCACCAGGAAGGAATAGCAGCTGGAAATCAATGGAACCTGGAGGAGAAAGGAGAAGACTCCATCACGTGCATTGTCATGTGACAGAAAGGCCAAAGACCCAAGGATTGCCAGCATCTAACCCCAGAATGCCACAGTCTTTGGGGATGTCTTGACTTTGGACTTCTCCTAGCCTTAAAAACATGGGCCAAAAACTTCCGTTGCTTAACTGAGCCCATTATATTGTATGTGATCGTAGGCTGAAAACTAATACTGGGAGGAAGCAGCAGCCCACTTTCACATTAGCCACTGAGATCCTTGAGTGTTGTCTTCTGAGAGTTGGTGACGCTTCTGCGATGCAGGTGGGTGAAAGTGGGCTGTCAGCATTATTTCTACACCTGCCTGGTCTCCATAACAATTTTCTCCCTTGGAACTCTGGTGAGTACCTGGACATTATCTTTGGGTTCAAAGAATATTAACTGCTTTCTTCTCTCATGTCTGCCTGGACCAGTCAATTAGACCTCATGGTTATCTAGCATCCCACACCCCATATCTGGAGGGGTAGGAGGAAATAAGTGGAATTTGGTTGAGCTAGACCAGCTGCTGCAGAAGCCCCAAGTATGTGTGCATGTGTGTGTGTGTTTGGGGTAAGTACAGAGGTATTCAGCTATATTAAAAAGATGGCATTCTTTAAGGGCTTGTCCCCAGGAAAAAGTACCATTTGAGCAAGAAACTGGAAAAAATCAGAAGTGGCAAATTCAATAACTAGATATGAAATTGAAGGAACTTTTTCTCAACTTCCAATAACAAAAACAAATTTCAATCAAACATATCAGAGAAAAGACTAGATTATTTTTCTAGTTTCTATAGAAGAAGTATTATAAAATCATTGTCATTGTCACATGAAGAACTTGTTGAAGAATGTACAACCAAAAAATATAGAAGGATTATTATGGAGCTATGTCAGAGAGTTAATTGTTATTAATAATAATAACAATAATACATTTTGGGAATTTATTATATCTGTGGTATTTTTCAGCTTTAAAATTTTGGGTGTGTGTGTGTGTCTTTTCTCTTCTAAATAATGTTCACTTTAATACCTAATTTTGTATTCTTTTACTTAAAGAGGGTCCCCTAAACTGTCTGTCAGGCCCCCACAAAATCTGGATTTGTCTTGTTTGTATGACTAGCTATGTCTAGATATCCAGTCTATTCTGCTATTCCCAGCTTCTTCAGATAAATAGGTCTGAACTAAAGCTTATCTCTCTCCAAAATCTTCATGCAGTCTACAAGAGGTAGTAATACCATCCAGTATCTGAGTATTTTTCTCTCTGTTCTCTAAAATCTCAGACTTGGTAAGAACATGGTCTGAACCCTAAGGCACAATAGGCAATAGTTCGGCCAACTTTTTTTGTTACCGCAGAGCAAGGAACATTGTCCCCACCTTGTCTTGCTTCAGCTACTTCCATATTTGGGAGTTTATAATTTATATATATTTTTTATTTTATAATTTACAAATTTTTCTAGGTACAAATCTCTGTATCAGTCAAAAATCTTTGAGTTGCAAGTGACTGAAATCTGCTGTGCTGGCTAGGTAACAGGGTAAATTTATGGGCTCACATAAGGAAATTACAGAAAGGCAAGGAGAGGGGTGCATAGAGCTAGGTGCATTTAACCTCTCATCCCTTCTCTTATTCTCTTCTGCTTCTTTCTGAATATTGGCTTTATTCTCTCAGGCTGGCTGAAAAGATGGCCACTGTAAATTTCTGGGATCATAAACTCATGGTTTATGACTAGAGAGTAAAGATTTTCATTTTAAATGTCCAGGGGCAGAATTGTAATATCTAGGTTTGTGTAAATTCCCACTCTTAGACCAATGACTGTGCTAAGAGGGAAATGTACTTTCTTTATTACAGCCTGGCAACATGTTCATCCTCAACATCCAAGAGTGTGTGAGGATTGTTTGTAAAATAAAGAAGGAAAAGGTGCTAGGGGAATAAAAATTAGGTGTATACCACCTAAATGCTCAATAAATTATAGTTGCTTCCTCATTATCTCCTAGGCTCCCTCCCATTTCAAAGGGTAGAAAGAATTGGATTACAAATTGTATGAGTCACAAAACAAATAATTGCTACGGCTAGAAGTGAAAGTTAAAGAAGACTGGTTTTGAGTTTTCGTTACAGAGTTCAAATGTCATCTAAAAAATATCGGTGTGAGGCAAATGAAAAGCTGAGAAAAGAAATGGCAGCTGTACCACCTGGTCGTTTTGAAATTGAAAATGTTGATGCAACTCTTGAAAAAGTTGTACGAATGGATAGTGCCTTCCTTATTTGAAATGAGTCAGTCTGATTCAAAAGAAGACAGTTCAGAGAAGAGCTCAGAGTCTGAGGACAAAGAAGATGGCACACCTTGTGAAATCAACATAGACAGCATTAAGCTTCCTAATTCAAAAGGTGGGAAAGGCAAGGCAGAAGTTTTGGACAGTTCTGCAAGTAAAAAAACAAATAAAATAGTGGAATAAATAATCTGAAAAGAAAAATATATATATATTGCTGTGAAAACACTCTGCATTTGAAAGTCCAGACTCCTGAATTTTAGCCCCTGCTCTACCTCTGTCTTTATTGTGGGATGATACAGCTTCACTTTTTCTCACTGTCAATATGTGTGTGGCAATATAGAAGCTGGCAGGAAAGACTTAACAAATAGTTTAACTAGGAAAATCTGTCTTTAAAATGTTAGAATGAACCATATAGTCTGATAATGCTGCTGACAGTGAAATTAAATGACAGAAAGTCTTACACAGTGAAAGGCTCATTTAATTTGAATTTGACAATTTTAATTCTGGTTTTACTTTATCAAATTTTCCTTAGATCATTTACTTATATGTCCTTTGGGTCATTTCATCTATAAAATCAATAGGTTAGATTAGTTTATCTCTCAGGCCTCTTCCAGTTCCAAGATACCATAATAAATCACAGTTCTACTTCAATTGCCCAAACTTTATATTGTTTCCTTTATATGGAAAGTTTTTTAGTATTTATCATTCTTGGGGTTGGAGCACTTCTTGATCTGAAAAATTCTTAGCCACTTTTCCTATGTATATTGTTTTTTCCCCTATTCTCTCTCTTCTTTACTTCTGGGCCTCAAATTATTCTTGTGCTATACCTTTTCACCATATCCAATAAGTCCTCTCTTATGCTCTCTCCTGTGTTCTCCATCGTCTTAACTGCCTGCTTCAATTTGGATATTTTCTTCTGAGCTATCTTTCAGTTCACAAATTCACTTTTTAGCTGTATGTATTTTGCTTTTCAGTAAGTTGATCATAAGGTGATTTTTTTCAGTTTCTTCCTCCCCTCTTTTGAGTTTGAGTTTTTTCAATCTTTGAACTGATGTCCTTCATCAGACTGAAAAACATCTGTCATTGCCCCTGCAAATATTATTTCTGCCATATTTTTTCTCCCTTCCTTCAGAAATCTAATCACACACATATTAGACCTTTGAACTATGCTTGACACATGTCTTTAACCCTCTGTTCTGAGTCTGACAATTCATATTTATCTTCTATGATTTTGACGGTTTATTTTTTAGACACCTATCTTTGAGCTTTTAAATTTTGTTCTGCTTTGCCTAATCTGCTGTTTAAACCAAACAAATAATTTTTAATTTCAGACTTTTTTATTTTTCAGGTTAAAAATGTCCATCTGGGGCGGCTGCCGTGGCTCAGCAGGCAGAGCTCCGACCTGCCGTGCTGGAGGTCTGGAGTTCGATCCCTGGTGCCTCCTGCCCATATGCAAATTAAAAAAAAAAAAAAAGCCATTAAAAATGTCCATCTGATTCCTTTTATAGGTTTCAATTCTTTGTTGAAATTTTCCCTTTATTAGCGTCTTTATTTTGTCTACTTACTCTTATTTTTAGCATGTTTTATAATAGTCAATTGATTTTCAAATTGTGGCTGATAAATTGTGAAGGCTCTATATGGTGTTTTGTTCCTTCATACAGTGTTGTTTCATGGTTTAGTCATAACGAGTTTCAGTGAATTACTGTGGTCTAATCAAGACTTAGTTTTAAGCTTTGTTATGCCTGTTGTATTTCAATTTTGCCTTTACTTCGGGAGTGTAGCCTCTAATCCTAAAAGAATATCCCATTTCTGGGTCTTAATGAAGGCTTGGATTGTTTGGTAAATCTCCTCCATTTTGAATTTCAATATCTAATTCCCCAGAGCTGTCTGGTAGTAACAATCTCTGCTTAATACTTTGCTTTCTGTCTGATGTTTCTAGTGCATTTCTTGAGGGCATGTCCTGCATATGCCCAGTTCAGATGTTGGCCAACAATTTGAGGGAAATTTGAATCATATTCAATTTTGAATTGAATATTCAATTAAAAAAAGTACCATATTTTTTGGTACTTTTTCTGAAGTTGCTTCTTCACCAATATTTGCCCCTTAAATTCCATCTCTTTTGGTATCCTTATAAGACTGTTGATTTCTTCTGAGGCTCCTCACACTTGACATAATTTTAAAAGTGCAACCAGAAAAATTCTGAGGTGAATTTGTGATCCCCTTTCTCAAGGATTCTAGATGCTCAAAGGTTAGGTTACTTGCAGTGGCTCTCCAATGGCTCCAAGTGTTGTTTATATATTTTTCTACTATTAAAGTCACTTCTGACAGAATATTTAATTTTATATAAACTACAATATTGTGCTCAGAGTCAAAAATTTTATCCATTGAATTTTAATTTTGACAATTACCTTTACCACTTCTAAAGTTATTTTAATTTCTTTTTAATATGCTTACAATCATTTTAAAATTCCCTCTTGTGGCATGCTCATCATTTATTATTTTAAACATTTTGTTTGTGGTTAATTTATATTTTGATTGTGATAATTCTAAAATGTCTCCCTCTCTCTGTTTCTTCATATACTTGGTGATTTCTTATATTTGCCTCATATAAACTGATAGCGACTTATTTATTCTGAATCCAGCTTGACAGTAAGAGGGCTCTTGAGAGCGACTGTAATGATTAAGTCCACTTGGACTTAACTTGGCTAGGTTGTGGTATCCTATTGTTTGGTCAAGCGAGCACTGGCCTGATTGTTACTGTGAGGGTATTTTGTGAATTCCAATTATTGGTTGACTGCTATGGTTGGTTACATCTACAATCAATAAAGGAGATTGACTTCAGCTATGAGAGAAGTCTCATCCAATCAGTTGAAGGAAGAACTGATTATTTCAGCTGTCAGAAAGAAGAATTTCTTTCTCTACATCCATCAGCCAGACAGCTTCTCCTGGGGAATTCATTGAAACCTTCATTGGAGTTCCCAGCTTGTGGCTTACCCTAGGGAATTTAGACTTGCTAACCCTTGTGGTCATGTGAGTTAATTCCTATAATAAATCTTTTAATATTTACATATATAAATATATATCCTATTGGTTCTCTTTGTCTAGAGAACCCCTACTAACACAGTATCTAACCTGCTATCTAGCTAAAGCAGAAGTTTTACATTTTAAGCATGAACTGGTGCTTTCTGTGGAAAACTCAGGAAAGTAATAAAAAGTTTAATGATGAACAGAAATTCTCCAAGCTTCTTAGATGCTTAAAAGCTTTAGTTTCAGAAGCTACAAACTAATCTTATTAAACTTTTATCATTTATTTAAAAAAATTGTATATCTTAGAGGGAAAATTATTCACCTATTTCCTGAAATCCAAATAATTGTAAAGGAGTTTTTTTCTTAAAGAAAAACAGAATACCTTTTTTCCCCAAGATCCAATAAGTGAATAAATGCAGATAAGTTTGGGTTTGGTATGAAATGTAAGATTGATTAGTTGGTAAATGATTCATCAAACTAAAATGAATTATCTACAAAATTGCCCAAACAAGTCCTGTACCATTCCTTGGCAGATGACAAATTTTGCAACATTAAAATGGTCATATCTGAGGCCCTATGCAGGCAGGATCTGTTTACCTATATTGGGACAGGATGGAATGGGAAGAATTGATACCTAAGACTAGATGTATCTATTAGGTTTGTGCAGGTTCTAAAAGTGGTAGATGGGGAAGAAGGTGGAGAACAGATAGAATTGAAAGGTTTAGAAGGGAGTCAAGTCTACTAGTCTAAAATATAAAATCCAATTAGGCCTTGAGGGCTGGGTCAGGTACATCTTTTTCACTGCTACATCCAAAGTGACTTGACAGTGCTGGTTATATAGCAGTTGCTTCAAAGTATTTTAAGAGAAAAATAGTGAATAATATAGGAGTCCTAAGGATATGGCACCAGACACCTCAGCGCCTAATAACTCCCTTTAAGTTTCTTCATAGTAGGGATATACTTGCTAGGGAGGACTGGCTATCTAAATAGATCCAATAATTGGGTGACCTGGCTATGGTCAGTGTATAAATGGGCATAAATCTTCTCTTGACCATAATAAGTTCAAATTTTTAAAGTCTATTTTTCCCTACCACAATGTTCCAGGAATGACAAAGTTAACTTTTTTTTGCATTAATTCATTTACCCCTCGCACCAACCCTATGGGACAGGTGCTATTATTAATAATATTACCACAATATTCAACTAGTATACTAATATTGTTGACAATCATTATTATTTTGATATTGTTGCCAATGGCTTAGGGGAGCCGTGTCTTATCATCCTGAAGTTGTCAAATCACACTAGAAGAATTTCTTCAATGTTACATCTACACTTAATACCTTGTATAATAAAGGCCCTCTGATTTCAGTTACATTGCCAGGGACCCACTGTGGTGGTCTGGAATTATGTACCCCAGAAAAACATGTTCTTAATCTCAATCCATTGCTGTGGGTGGGAATCCACTATAAATAGGTCCTTCTGAGGAGGTTACTTCATTTAAGGAGTGCGCTGGTCTGAAACTGTTATATACCCCAGAAGAGCCATGTTATTCGAATCCAATCTTTTGGGTAAGACCTATTTATGTGTGAGACCATTTTATTGAGTTGTTTCCATGCAAATGTGACCCTGCTCATTCAAGGTGGGTCCTAATTCATTTACTGTAGTCTTTTAAGGGAGGGATGCTACAAAAATGGGCAAAGAACTTAATAGACATTTCTCCAAAGAATATATATGAATGGCCAGTATGATGCACAGTATCATTAGCCATTAGGGAAATTAAAAAAAAAAAAACCACAATGAGATACTTACTTAAATCTACTACAAAATGGTTATTATTCTAAAAGCAGAAAGTAACAAGTGTGGACAAGTATTCTGAGATATAAGAAACTTAGTATATTGTTAGAGGGTGCGTAAAATGGTGCAGCCACTATGGAAAATAGTTTTGTTGTTTCTCAAAAAGTTAAACATAGTACTACCATATTTCATGACAATTCTATTTCTAGATATATATGGAATCACATTGAAAGTCAGGACTTGGATTGGTATTTCCAATGTTCATAGCAGCATTATTCACAATGACCAAAAGGTAGCAACCCAAATGTCCATTAACAGATGAATGGACAAACAAAAAAATGGCATATACATCTATGGAACATTATTCAGCCAAGTTCTAAAAAGGAATGAAGTTCTGATACATACAACAACATGGATGAACTTTGAAGATCTAATGATGAGTGAAATAAGTCAGACACACAAAGAGACAGATGTTGTACTATTCCACTATATGGAATAACTAGAATATGCAATCCATAGAGGAGGGAAGGAGAGTAATATTAGCAGGGTGGGGGAAATAGGAGAAGGAGAAGTGAATGCATAATGGGTATACAATTTCTCTTTGGGATGATGGGAAATGGTAATGAATAAAAAAAAAGCACAATGTTGGGATATGAACACTTTAAAAATTGGTGGATCTGGGTATCTGGGTGGGGAGTTATGTTGGAGTTTGTATTATTTTTGTAACTACCCTGTAAATTTGAAACTATTTCAAAAGAAAAAAATTTAAAAACCTATCTGATCAAGTGCTTTTGGCAAGATATTTAATTTCACTCAGTTTTCTCATCTGAAAAATTGGGATCATTATGCCTACTCTTACTGATGGACCAGGGTGACGTTTTGGGTCTCCTGGAATTAATGTCACTTCTGAGCCAGTATCCAGTAATCTCCAAAATAGCTTGATCATTTCCTTTTCCCCAGTGCACAGTCACTCTGGTAAAAGGCCATAGGTTTCCTTGGGGAAGGCTGTGAGGAAGGCTAACAGTGCAAATTTTGAGCAATGTAATAGGGTCCCTCCCCAGGGGTGTCTGGTCCTCCCGTCATTCAAGGGGCTCAGGGTCTGTAAACTCTCTCATGTTCTAGGTATTGATTAAAGGACCAAGACTCTCTATTCTTGTAATTGAAGTTAGACTTCTGTTCACTTGACTTAGAACTCTTTTGCTTATACTCTTCAAGAATTTAGCAGGCTGCCCATCTCTTTTATTTTTAGGAACCCCATGATCTACTAAGCAATGGCATAAGTCTCTGCAAGTCAGATAATTTTGACCGCTGCTTCAAGTCTGTTGTTCATTGAGGCAGCTACATCCACCTTGCCTTTGGTGGTTAAGCCACGTGGCTTCTACCAACTCAGGATCCAATCATCCCCATTGTGTTCAAGAACTCCAGCTCAGTGACATCTGTTCCCACGGTAATATCTGACCTACAGAGAAGGATGACTACAGAACTCTTCAGGAATGATGGAACTAGTTTCACAAATTTATTTTTCACAGTCCCGGTAAAAGGTGTGTCCCATGGACATTCCTGGGGTGTACGAGCAGGTTTTTCCATAGTAAATCCATTCTAACATTCTAATCTCTCTAAGCCTTTGGATCCCCTCCTGTACATAATACTGGAGGCAGTTCTGGGTATTTTGACCTCAGGTAATGTTAGCCATCTTTTCATCCATGCTTCAGCCAACCATCCAAGCAAACTGTTATTGTTCTTTCTAACCCCTTGAGCTACAACACTGAAGGCAGAATCCCTGCTTAGTGGACCTATATCAATAAATTCAACCCGATCCAATTTATGTTCCTTCCACTATTATCCTACACCCTTAATTTCAATTCCCACATACATTCCCTCATTTCTATCTATACAAATTAGATAGAAAAGACCTACAAATTAGATTCATGTAGGTCTTTTAGAGTATAGCATAATTCCTCATGGGCCATACTTTCTATCTAACCTTTTGGGGCCAATTGGGACTTTAGCCTGGTTATAGGTCTTGAAGAATGAGGAGTGGTGGGGTGGTTCATGAAAAGAATTAGAAGTGTTTTTCAAGCCAATTATCTCAGGGCATTCCATTCAGTTTCATCTTGTGAAACAGGATTAATCTCTGCAGACTGAGGAATGAGGGCTGTTCCCCCAGGGGAGGTGGTTACAGGTTTAGCAGACACTGAACTGCTAATCTCTTTAGTGGACATTGGATAGTAGGCTCCTCAGGGTAGACTAGAGGTTGGGAAGTTGTTTCCTCAAGGCAGGCTGGAAGTTGGGTAACTGTCTCCTCAAGGCAGGCTGGAGGTGGGGTGGACTGTTTCCTCAAGGCAGACTATTCAAGTTTTATCTAGCAAAAACTCAGCAGAATTCAGAGTTCCAATATATCCACTGCCATCATCAACCCATATGTTCCCATCCCAATTTTCAGGATCCCAATTTTTTCCCAATCAATAGCTTTCCTTTAACAGCAGACTCCCTGCAAGGTTGAAATTTTAGTTTATGTTGGAAATCTGCTACTTACATCATGAGGCTCTGAGTCTAGTTTTCAGAAATCTCAAGTCTGTGATCACAGGGAATAAGATATTCTTTCAGGACACACATGGAAAACATTGATCTTCCATATGGCATTTAAGTTACAAATTTGAAGCTTTCAGCTCATCCCTGTCTCCTATAACTGTATCCAATGTATTTAAGAAAAACAAGCCAACATCATTATAACTCTTAACTCCACAAAACTCCGTTAAGATGTCAAAAACACTGTTATCCAGACCCTGCCTCAATTAAGCATTCAATTAGCAGAATCAAATAGTGATATTTTGCATATCTCTGTTGCAAACTCACACCATGGACTGTCAGTGTCATATTGATTATCGAAACTAGAATCATTAGTGCCTTTGAGTCCAAGCAGAATAGAAAACCAATTGCAAAAACCATTTTTTAAGATTCTGTTGCTCAAAACCGATTCAACATTCCTGGGGTGTATGAGCCGATTTTCCCACGATAAATCCATTCTAACATTCTAATCTCTCTAAGCCTTTGGATCCTCTCCTGTACATAACACTGGAGGCAGTTCTGGGTATTTTGACCTCAGGTGATATTAGTCATCTTTTGATCCATGCTTCAGCCAACCACCCAAGCAAACTGTTATTGTTCTTTCTAACCCCTTGAGCTACAACACTGAAGGTAGAATCTCTGCTTAGTGGACTTATATCAATAAATTCAACCTGATCCAATTTATGTTCCTTCCGCCATTATCCTACACCCTTAATATCAATTCAGGATTAGTCAGGATTCTTCAGGAAACAGAACCAACAGGAGATATCTGTAAATATGAGATTTTATAAAGGCATCTCACATAACTGTGGGGATGTGAAAGTCCAAATTCTGTAGGGCAGGCCACAAGGTGACAGCTCTGATAAAGGTCTTAATGAGTACCCCAGGAGAGGCTGGCAGGCTGAAGTGGAGAGAGAGATTCTCTCTTCTGAATTCTCCTTTAAACTTTCAGCTGATTAGTTTAAATGCTTCTAACTGCAGATGACATTCCCCCTGACTGGCTGCAGATGTAATCAGCCATGGATGCAATCAATGTGCTTATGATTTAATAAAACAGACTTCTGGTTTATTAATAGCCATGAAATGTACTTTCATAAGTTAGGCCAGTGCTTGCTTGACCAGACAGCTGTGCACCATTACCTGGCCAAGTTGACATATCATAACAACTTCCTAAGGGATGCAATGAAAATGCATACAAAATAATAATAAAACAATGCTTTGGGACTTACAGTATTTAAATATATGATCTGTGACAAGAACTAACTAAAGGTTGGGGGACAGGAGGTATAGGAACATGGTGTGTGTATGCTATTGTAGTTAAGTTGGTATCAAACTAAATGAAATTGTTTTTAGGATGTTGAATTTAAGCCCCATGGCAACCACAAAGAAAATACTGGAAAAATATGTTCAGAAGGAAATGAGAAGGAATTCTAATTTAGACTCTGTTCCTTAAGCTTGTATTCAGCTAGTGTTGTGGCAGAGCTTTCCTTGAATGCCAGAAACTAACTACTAAAGGTGCAGCCCAGGACGTTTTCCAAATACCTGACATGTGCCTCAATATCACTGCCCCCAAAGCATAGGGGAATGGATTTTTCAGGAGCTGCTGAGGCCTGGACTCTCCCTGCTGTAGTCCATTAGGGATTCTGCAGTGTGGAGGTGAGGCTGCTTCCCACTACTCTCCTTTTGAGAAACTGCTTTTGGTCTGATACTGGGCTTTAGTAGAGGCTGAACACTTAATCATGGGCCACTATGTTACCATGAGGCCTGAGTTGCCTATCATGAGTTGGGTGTTGTCTGAACCACTAAACTATAAAGTTGGAGGTACACAGCAGCACTTTATTATAAATGGAAGTGGATATATGAGATGGGGCTCCAGCAAGTCTTGAAGGCACAAGTAAGTTAGATGAGGAAGTGGCCCAAATGTCCATGGCCCCACTCCTGCCACATTACCTTCTCTTTCACAGTCAAGAGATATGGCCTCTTGGGGAATTCTTTATAATCAGTTGACTGAAGAAAAGAAAACTCAGGCCTGGTTTACAGATGGTTCTGCATGATATATAGGTACCACCTGAAAGTGGACAGCTGCAGTACTGTAGCCCCTTTCTGGGATGTCCCTGAAGGGCAGCCATGAGGGGGAATCCTCCCAGTGGTTAGACCTTTGAGCAGTGCACCAGGTTTTTCATTTTACTTGGAATAAGAAATGGCCAGAGGTATGTTTGTATTCTGACTCATGGGCTATTGCTAATGGTTTGGCTGGATGGTCAAGGACTTGGAAGGAGCATGATCGGAAAATTGGCAACAAAGTGGTCTGGGTGAGAGGTATGTTGATAGACCTTTCTGTGTAGACAAAAAACATGAAGATATTTGTGTCCTATGTGAATCCTCACCAGAGGGTGACTTTAGCAGAGGAAGGTTTTAATAATCAAGTGGATAAGAAAACCTGTTCTGTGAATACCAGTCACCCACTTTCCCTATCCAGTCTTGTCATTGTCCAATGGGCTCAGGAACAAAGTGGATATGGTGGTACGGATATAGGCTATACATGGATTCAGCAACATGGACTTTTACTCACCAAGGCTGACCTGGCTACAGTTACTGCTGAGTATCCAATATTCCAGGACCAGAGACCCACACTCAGTCCTCGATATGACTGTATTCCCCAAGGTGAACAGCCTGCTACCTGGTGGCAGGTTGATTACATTAGAACACTTCCATGATGGAAAGGGCAGTCATCTGCTCTAACTGGAATAGACACGTACTGCTGTTATGGTTTGCCTTCCCTGCCTGCAATATTTCTGCCAAAACTACTGATAGCTGGAGAATATGCTTACCTCAACTGATCTGAGCAATCTACTCTTTGTACTTAGTTCCCAGAACATTAATCAGACTTTCTCAGTTCTGCTTATAAGAATAAGATCGCAGGATAGCATCAAGAACACCCTGTGGTCCAGTGAATCAGTGACTTTTTCCTCAAAGACAAAAGTTTGAGAAGAGTCATGAAGAGCCTGCAGGTAAGAGCTTACACATCAAATTCTAAATCTAATCCCCAAAGCTGAAGCAACAAGATATGCTTTTTGAGACAACACACGATTGAAAAATTGCTTATGCCCTCCTTACAAAGATTCAACATCATCACCAATCAGAGTGAATCACATTATTAGTTTTTTACCTTCTACCCCATTCCCTCTACCTATAAAACCCTAACTCATATCCCCACTTTGAACTAGTTTTGGGAAGATTCGTCCAGTTCCTTGCAAAGTGTGCACTTGCAATAAGTCACACTGAGAGACATGTTTCTATTTTGTAGCACTGGGTCAGGCAGACGCTTCTGTAGAATGTGCCATGCTTATGGTAACACTGCCATCTTACAAAATGCCTTATCCACCATCATAGCATTACACACAGCATTGTTTCTGATCAAGGAACCCACTTCACAGGAAATGAAGTGTGGGAATAGGCACTGGCTCAGGGAATTCTCTGGTCTTATGTTCCCCATCATCCAGAAGCATCTGGGTTGATAGAATGGTGGGATTGCCTTTTGAAGACTCAATTATGGTACCAACCAGGTGGCAATACCTTTCAGGGCTGGAGGGCTGGAGCAATATTCTTCAGGAATTTGTGTATGCTCTGAATCAGTGCTCACTCTATGGTGCTGTTTCTCCCATAGCCAGGATTCACAGGTCCAGGAATCAAGCAGTGGAAATAGTAGTGGTACCACTCCCTATCATTCCTAGTTATCCACTAAAAATTTTTTTTGCTTTCTTTCCCTGCAACCTTAAACTATGCTGTTCTATAATCTTAGTTCCAAATGGAGGGGTGCTCCTATCAGGAGACACAGCAATGATTCCATTGAACCGGAAATTAAGACTGCCATCTATCCATTTTGGGCTTCTCATGCCTCTGAATCAACAGGCAAGAAAGGGGATTACTATACTGGCTTGGATGATTGATTCTGACTATCAAGGGGAAATAGGACTGCAATTACACAGTGGAGATAAAGAAGAGTTTTCCTGGAATACAGGAGAACCCCTAGGGCATCTCTTAGTACGACCATATCCTGTGATTAAAGTCAATGGAAAACTGCAACAATCCAATCCAGGCAGGACTACCAAATGCCCAGAAACTTCAGGAATGAGGGTTTGGATCATCCCCCCAAGCAAAGAACCATGGCCAGCCGAGATGCTTGCTGAGATAAAGGGAACATAGAATGAATAGTGGAAGAAGGTAGTAATAAATATGAACTCCTACCACAGTTACAGAAACAAGGACTGTGAATATTTCTTCCTTGTTTTGTTATGAGGATGTTTGCATTTGTATGTAAAGTATCATTGTTTTCTTCTCTATCTTACTCCTTAATCATATGACATAATCTGTATTGTTCATTTCATTGTATTTAAGTTATATAATATCAAGTTTAAGATATTAAGTTCCCAAGGACTTGCACCCTATTCTAGAGAGATTTAGTGCATTTCTCATTGTATATAGTATTGTCTGGTGAAACATATGTCTGTTATTGTGTTTTATTTAGAGATTTACTGTGGTTTAGGATGATATGTATAGCTGCCAAGTTGACAAGGGGTAGACTGTTATGATTTGGGTTCTTATATCAAATTGGCCAGTTAATGGTGCCCAGTTGTCTAGTCAAGTAAGCACTAGCCTAACCATTACTGCAAGGACATTTTGTGGATGATTAATAAATCAAAAGTCTTGTTTATTAAATCATAAGCACAATGATTGCATCCATGGCTGATTACATCTGCAGTTGGCCAAAAGGAGTGTCCTCCACAATTAGTGATATTTAATCTAATCACCCGAAGCCTTTATAGGAGAATTCAGAAGAGAGAATCTCTCCACTTCAGTCAGCCAGCCTCTCCTGGGCATTCACTAAAACCTTTATCAGAGCTGTCACCTTGTGGCCTGCCCTACGGAATTTGTATGAGATACCGTTATAAAAATCTCATATTTGCAGATATCTCCTGTTGGTTCTGTTACCCTAGAGAACTCTGAGTAATACAGAAGTAAAATTTGGATACACACCAAAAATACAATAGTACTGGCCTTTATTTTACCCATGTCATTTTTACTAAAGATCTTTATTTCTTCATGTAACTTCAACCTATTGTACAGTGTCCTTTCCTTTCAACCCAAAAAACTTCCTTTATCATTTATTATAGGACTGGTCTAGTGGTGATGAACTCCTTCAACTTTTGTTTATCTTGGAGTGTCTTAATCTCTTCCTCATTCTTGAAAGACAGCCTTGTAGGATTCAGAATTCTTTTAGCACTTTAAATATGTCATCTTACTGCCTTCTTGTCTTCATTGTTTCCTGGGAGAATCAGCTCTTAGTCTTATTAAGGCTTCCTTGTACATTACATGTTGCATCTCTCTGGTGCCTTTCAGAATTCTTTCTTTGTCAATGGCATTTGACAGTTTGATTATCATATGTCTTAATGGTAGTTTATTTTGTTATGAGTATGTTTGTATTTGTACATAAAGTAAAGATCATTGTTTTCTTCTCTTATTCCCTAATTATATGACATAAGTTGTATTGTTCATTTCATTGTATTTAAGTTATAGAATATCAAGTTTAGGATAGTGAGTACCCACGGGCTTGCACCCTATTCTGGAGAGATTTAGTACCTTTCTGGTTGTGTGTAGTATTGTTAGGTGAAAAATATTCAGACAGAGTTCATTGGTAGTCTTGATTTGTATATTTACATTTTTCATTAAATTGGGGAAGTTTTCAGCCATTATTTCTTCAAATATTCTCTTTGCCTCAATCTCTTTCTTCTCCTTCTAGGATTCCCACAAATGGTGCATTGTAGGCTCTTTGGGATCTGTCCACTTTTTTCATTCTTCCTTCTTTCTGCTTCTCAGACTGGATGATTTCAATGATCTTATTTTTATGTTCATTAATTCTTTCTTCTACCATTGGATCACTTCAGGAAATTTTTTACTTCTGCTACTGTGATCTTCAGCTCTGTTTGATCCATTTTCATGATTTCTTTTAATTTATGTTCTCATTGTTTTCATTTATCATTTTCCTGATTTCTTTTAGTTCTTTGCTGATGTCTCACTTTAGCAATTTGAGCATATTTGTAACCATTTATAAAAAGTGTTTGGTATGTCCAAACTCTTCTCTTCCTCACTGATGATTTCTAATTCTTTATCCTGCTCCTTTGCACAAGCTATGACTTGCTGTTTCTCTGTATGTTTTGTAATCTTCTGCTGCAACCTGGAAAATGTGATATTTTAATATGTTATGTCTGAACTTTGGATTCTGAGGCCTCTATTTCCTAAGCTTATATCCAGCTAGTATTATGACAGAGTGTTCCCTGGTTGCCAAGTCAGCAAAATAAAAGGGGGGGGGGTGTTGGGGGAGAATGATAAGGTTTTTATATTAACAAATAACTTAATTGAGTTAAATGTGGATTTATTGTGACAATATTGTCTTGTAGTTTCTGTACTATAAACAGTTACTGCAAAGATAAAACAAAGAGCAGCTTCTGAGCTGTTGGTTGCCTCAATCAAGAAATTCTTTGCTCCCAAAGTACTGCAAAATAATGTACATTAGTAACAGAAGCATTGGTCATTTCTTATGGAAAAATAACTGGAGGAGGGTGTTATATTTAGAAAAACGATGTGTTCTTACAAAAATTTTCTATTTTTCTTTTGTGACATACTGCTTTTTATCTTTTCATCATTTTTTTGTTAAAGAATCCATTCCAGGCTTTTGGTCAAACCTTTTGTAGTTCTGACTTTTGGTTACATTGCAGGTAACATGGCTACAGGAACCTGATGACTGCCTTTTGAATAAGTGTCATTTTACTAAAAAAAACACATTGTTTATAGATGCATGATTGGTGATGGCCTACAGAGGATTTTATTTCCTCCAGCAATTTTCCTTTGACGGTCTTTCTACATCCAGCCATGTCTGCTCCTGATTTTCGTTTCAGAAATGGTGATTTGTAATCTCTCCCAAGGTCCTTCTTTTCCCAGAATCTATATGCAATGCTCTTGCATTGAGAAAGAACAATAGATCAGGGAGGGAATAGAATACTCATAAAAAAGGAAAAGGGGCAGAATCACCTTATATTAATTGCAAATGTTCACTTGAACCATCTTCTGACTGTTTACTTTCTTCCTCTCTTGGCATCTTCCTATCTTCCCCCTGGGCTGCCCCCTTCTTTTTCCTCATCTACAACAATATATCTCAAACTTCAGTGTGCTTCAGACCCACCTGGAGCGCTTGTTACAATACGGGTTACAGAGGTGCTCTCCCAGAGACCTGTAATTCACTTAGCCTGGGGTAAGCTTCAAGAATTAGCATTTCAAACAAATTTCCAGGTAAAGCTGCTGCTGCTGCTGCTGCTGCAGGGCCACACTTTGAAAACCACCGGTCTAGAGATCGTATTTTATTCACCTTAACATTTTCTTTTGTCCATTCCTTCATTCCTTCAAATTTAGTGGGACATTACTGAACTAGGCATAGCCTTAGATATCGTATGTCACCCACAGAACTCAGCTCTAGTGACTGACATTTAAGTCTTTAATTAATGTTAAAACAACTCTGCAATTTATGTTTCCCAAGTCTCACCAGCCTATGGATACCAAGCACCTTTTAGTGGGATTGACTCAAATTGCACTGACTCTTGTCCTTAGTGCATAAACCAAGACTTCCAGTTTCTCTTAAAGGAGCACCCAATCATGTTTCAGGGATGCCAGAGTTTGTCACCCATGTGTTCAAAACTCAACCAAACAACTCAAGTCACCACACAGAGGCCTCTCTAATGGGTTTTCCTGCCTGCGTAGCTGCATAAAGGCCACTCACTGCCAAGTCCTCTTCTGTGGGCACCCTGTGGCCCATAACCAGGGGTGCTGCCCGCCAGTATTCCCAGTGTTGCAAACACCTGAGCAGCGGTGGGGAGGATGGAACTCTCCCTGACCCTGCATCACATGATCGCATCTGGAAACCAAAGCTGTGCTACAGATGCCTCAGTGTCTCCCAGAATACATATGAAAATATCCCCAACAGCGTCTGTCTATAGCTCTTCTATCCTGGGGCTTGAATGTATAGAAGGTGGAAGTTTTCATCTCCTAGGCTGCTCAAAGAAATGCCATGAAATGGGTTTGACTTAGACAATGGAAATCTATTCATTTACAGTTAGAGCCCAGGAAAACATCCAAATCCAGGCATCATCAACACAATGCTTTCTCCTCAAGACTAGCTGCTGGTAATCCTTGGCTCCTCTGGCACATGGCAAGGCACATGGCGGCATCTGCTGATCTCTCCCTTCTCTTCTGAGTTTCACTGATTTCAGCTTCTTGCTTCTATCGCCTTCTCTCTCTCAGTCTGAATTTCTTTATGCTTATAAAGGATATCAGTATAGGATTAAGTCTTATCCTGAATGAGGTGGGTCACATTTCATTCAGGTAGTCACATCTAAAGGTCCTACTTACATGGGTTTACACCCTCAGGAATGGATTTTAGATTTAAGCGAATGTTTATCTGGGGTACATACAACTTCAAACCACCACAGTAGGGGTGAATGTCTGAGCAAGTTATGTAATAGTAAAACAGTCTGTCTTTTGCCATCCAGTTTCCCTATTAATTCACTAAACATGTACTTATAGTTACACACCCTAAAAATTTATCAAAGATGTCATTCACATCTGAATCATAGTGAGGGGCATGACTCAGTCTAAAATAACCAGACCCAATAGGATAAAGAGCCCCAAATTTCTCTACCTTCTTCTCCTGTACTGTTAAGGGATTTGTTCATAAACTTAATGCATTTCTAATATGCTAAGTTTAATATATTGCAGCCACAGGGTCTTCCTGCCTTTAAATGTTTTTCTCCTTGTTTTCTGTTGTTGTTGTTTTGCTTAGAATAGGTGAGAAGGGGCAATTTGTTAACTCTGCACTAATTTCCTCCAAAGAGTCTAAGGATCAACATTGCTTTATGCAATCTATGCCTCTACATAAGCAGAAAGTTGCTATATGGGTGACTCTATCTTAAACCACGAATGACATAGGGCTAAGATGTCTCTCCTGGCTCCTGGCTTCTCTTCTGCATGTGCCCCAGGGATTGCGTGAGGAAAGGGTTCCCAGAGTACTGAGGTTTTGCAGTAGCCACTTCTGAAATTGAGAGACTTAGTGGCCTAGATAGTCCAGGGGTTTTGATAGGGAACTCAAAGAAGCCTCTTACTTACCTACTTTGTTCTCTTACTCAATGATGACTCTATGTATTTAAGTTTTAGAACTATAAAATAAATGCTAATTATTCTAACATGCTTAAAACATCGAATTATCAAGAAGTGATAGCAACCATATATGTTTGTCATGTGTCAAAATGGTCATATATTTAGTCTGTTTACTCTGTTATACTCTGCTCATGTAAACATCGCTTGGTTTCTGGTCATGTGGCTGAACTATTCTAACACAAACACAATTCTCTTGATTTGCCTAAGCTGCTATCAAACTGCCACAAACTGTTTCTGGCATATGTGGTAGTTAGATTCAGTTGTCAACTTGGCCAGGTAAAGGTGCCTAGTTCTGTTGCTGTGGACGTGAGCCAATGGCATGTGAACCTCATCTGTTCCTGATTACATATGCAGTCAGCTAGGAGAGATGCTTCCTTCAATGAATGATGTCTGAATTAATTAGCAGGTGCTTAAATGAGAGGGTTCAACGTAGCCCAGCCCAAGCAACTCAGCATACCTCATCTCAGCATTCACAGCTCAGCCCAGGCCTTTGGAGATGCAGAAAGAAATCACCCTGGGGAAAGTTGTTGGAACCCAGAGGCCTGGAGAGAAGGCCAGCAGAGATCACCCTGTGCTTTCCCACGTAAGAAAGAACCTTAGATGAAAGTTCTTCCTACTGAAGAACTAACGAAATAAATCCCCTTTTATCAAAAGCCAATCCATCTCTGGTGTGTTGCATTCTGGCAGCTAGCAAACTAGAACAGCGTAAACAATGGGAATTTATTGGTTAATGGTTTTGAGATTAGGAGAATTCCAAAATATAAGATATTAGTTAATCTTGCATTCCCTCTGAAGATCGTAACATTCTGTTGCTGGCTGCAGCAATCCTTGGAATTATTCGGCTTTCCTGTCTCCTGGGATAGCCTCTCCTTCTGCTTCTGGTTTCCCGCTGACTTCCTGCTTTGCTCTGTGTCCTTCTTTTATAAAGGCCAACTATAATCTGGATTAAGACCCACCTTCATTTAGCTGGGTTCACACCCATAGAGATGTGAATTAGGATTATGTTTTTCTGAGGAGCAAAACTCAACTTACCACAACTTTAAATAAGTGGACCAAACATTCCTGGGGAAAATAAGGGTAAAGGATTATTTTCAGATTGGGAAAAAGCAGAGAGGCTGCATGTCACTCTTGCCAGGATATGGTACAGAAAGAGGGGAACACCCTATACAAAGAAATGCCTGGAATTCTAACTCCTGGAAACATGCTATTTGATGCTGTCTTGTTTGTACAAGGGAGACTAAGTTATGGCACTCAGCATAACTTCATAGACTTCTTTTTGTAGAAACAGTCAGTTTTCTCCTAAAGTGCTTCTCTTGCTACAAATAGATGGAACAGTACAGGGCACCAGGAAAGATGTCCTGAGGGGTAAGCAACTGAGTGTCAGATAAAAGGCATGTCTTGTTATACAGTATAATATTATTTGAAGAACTGTAAACTCTCCGGTACCAATTCAGCACCTTTATGACAAAATTTCAAATATTATCAGGCTCAGTGTTCTTCAGTGGCAGGACAGGGTGGCCTGGTGCTGCCCAGACCTGATGTTAGAATGCACAGCAATAGTATCAGAAAATCCCACATGACAAGCAGGATGGAGGTTACACCCAAGGACCTCAGCTAAAGGCAGGACTATCGTTCCAGATGAGCTATGGATCCCAGAGGTCAGAAAGGAGTGATCAAGTTGAGGCACCAAGCGGAAGGTCTGGTCAGCACTGAACCAGGAACTAAGAATCCATCTATAGGTCTTAATCCAGGTAATGAGCATGGGCCAGGAATAGCAAAAAAGCTTCCTATTTAGCTTTTCAGTGAATGAAGTCATTATAAATTCCTCTTTACTCTGAGAGTCAGAATGACTCTCAAGAGGTGGGTGAGCTTGAGGCACACATAGCAGCAAATGGTACACCTGATTGGAATACAGAAGTGAGAGTGCTGTGGGGTAAGCAGTTAGGAGCCTGAATCCCTGTCTAATGGAGTTCTCCCAGATTGAAGGAGAAACAACCTTTAGCACGACTGAAAGCCTTGAAGGACTTATTGATTATTTCACTTCCCATGAAACCTACTACTTATCACTTAACCATCAAAAGGTGCTAATTTGCTTCTGAAATTAGACATTTAATTCTTGGAACAGCAAATTATAACTCTACGCATTGGAAAAATTTAAAACTATGGAATCCTGGGCTCCATCCCAGACTGAGTAAAGTGGAATCTCTGGGGAGATGGAATGGACCTCAGGCATCCATATGTTTTTTATTTATTTTAAAATTTCAGTGATTTTATTGTCCCTTAACTTTTTTTTTTTTTTTAATTTGCATATGGGCAGGAGGCACCAGGGATCGAACTCCAGACCTCCAGCACGGCAGGTCGGAGCTCTGCCTGCTGAGCCACGGCAGCCACCCTGTCCCTTAACTTTTAAATTTAATTTTTAAATAACTAAAGCAATATGAACTCTAATTCTAGAACTATAGTCCTGCCTTTAGCTGAGGCTGTAAATGAAAAAATGTAAAAACGAATACTCCCACATGCTTTTTCTATATAGATGTATGGTATATACAAGGTATAAAGGATGCCAAATGAATACCCGTTCACCCACTACTCTTCAGGATTTACTGAATGATAAGCAACACGTGGAAAAGTACATAAATCATAAATGTACAGTCAATGAATTATCTCCAAATGAGCACTATCTAAGAAATAGAGTATTACCAGGATTCCCAGCACCTGCTCATACTTCTTCGCCATTTTATTCTCCATGAAGATAGAAAAAGCTCCCCAGAGCATTCTAATGGGCCATACCATTGTTTCCATTTTAGTTTTGTTTTTTAATGTAGCGAAAATAATTTAGTCATGAGGATTGTCTCTCTGATCTAATGCTATTAATAATAATAACTAACATTTTGAGGGCTGTTCGTGTATTACAGTGTGGCCACAAATTTTCAAGCCACTCTTCATTCTATTGCAAGGAAAATGGCTTTATTTATCTGAAACCAAATTAGACATCTCTTGAGCTGCCATGCCACCTGATGGCAGAAAATATATTCTTTCTATTCAGTTTCAACAGAATAGTTCTTGTAACTGAACCATGAGGCAATAGATGGAAACTGCTCCCTTATTATAAGATGAGATGTGAGTCCATCAAGCCTGGGGAAGAAAAGCTGCTTAATTGGGAAGGCTGAGGTTGCTGGGGCAACTCTTTCAGTTGGATCACTTGTAGGCATTACATAGAAGTCCAAATAAGACAGTTAAGAGAATACCCTGAAGGAAGAAGTAACTCCAAAAGGATTGTGAACTGTCAAGGGACATTCCAAGGGACTGAGGAGACAGCAGCAGCCAGACAGATGCTTTGATAGTCTTAGCCTATAGGGAACGCAAAATTGACCGTCAGAGGGTTAGCTTTACACATCTGACAAATATAAAGTGCTTATAAGCCTATTCACAACAGTGTCAGTTCAGTAAGAAGAACTTTGCTAGAGTAACAAGAACTAACCAGAGCCAAGCTCAAAATGGGGTGAATGAGCTGATGAGGAAAATAAATTGTAGACAGGAGAAAAAAGAAAGCCCAGATACCCATCTCCTCCTCTTTTTAGTAGACTTTGACTATGCATTTTGAGAAGCAGCTACCATCTGGAGGGGGGAAATGCTTTAATTATAAAAGAAATTTGAAAAGTTTGACTGTTATATAGAATCAAGCATTTTACTTAGTTTACGTGTGTGTGTGTGTGTGTGTGTGTGTGTGTGTGATAACTGGAGAACTTTAAAAAAATCTAAATACGAATAGAAAAGTCATGAATTTTCATCCAAGGTAGTAAAAATTAACTATTAGGTTACAGAGTAGGTTTCAATGGGTGAGGGGTGGGGATTAAAACTGTTTTGTCCCTGAAGCTAACTGGCTGGGGAGAGGCCTTTGAGAAGTTCAATAAGGAGCCAATGGTTAAAAACCCTATGCCTAATGTTTCCAATTATCATTCAACACCATTCTCTCATTAATCTATGGGGTAAGTGCTATTATTTCTTCCTCTTTTAGAGATGAGGAAACAGGCTTAGAAAAGTAAGGTAACTTGTCATAAGGTCCCACAGCTAGGAAGTGAAGGAAGAGAACTCAAAGCCAGGGCTTTCTCCCTCTGATGCCCATTCTCCAAACAGCATATATTTTAGCCTCCACCAATTCCCACTATGGCTAGAAGAGGAGACAATGTATTCATATTTTTTCCCAATAAAAAGAAATTGGGGCTGTGGCTGGGGTTGGGGCAGGTTAACCAAATTTGCTAATTACATAACTCATTGACTTCCTTAGCATTTCTCCATTGAGATGCTTTTTAAACAGCTAGAGAAGCCTTCTGCATATTTTAATCTGGCCTTTGCCAAAAACTTGCTTTCACTTTTTAATCCAAGTCAGGATAGGTAAAAATAATAAGACAGTTATAAAAACAGAGCTCTGCCATGGTTTCCTTTCAAGAAGTAATGTTTCTTACTAGAGAAAATAATTTTGTGCTTATGTCTTAAGAGTTTTGGAGCAAAAAAAAAAATTCTTTCATGCCTGAGTTGTTGTGAAGTTTAGTCCAAACCTACAGGTGCGCTGTTAATATTGGACTTGCTCCTTCTCCTCCCTCCATTTGGCAGAACTTTTAAAGAGAAAGAAAAGTTTGCGTTTATTTTTGGCACTTTATCACTTGGAAGCTTATTCTTTCCTTGTTCCAATTCCTTTTTTCCTTTCAAGGTAAAATGTATTTTTAGGATTATACAAGGTACTTTATACACAGTACTTTAATCTCTTAACCACCCTTCAGTATCTCACGTTCTTTTCTAGTATGTGTGTGAATCCCTGTCACCTTTCTGCCTTCTGACTCTTTGATCCTATTTGCCGTAGAAACAGAATAAGGCTTAATGAGACCCTGAGATCGTCAGTCCTGCCTTTGCGTCAGGACCTGCAAACTACCTAAGCCAACCACTAACCTGTTTTTAAAAAGCCTCCAATCAGAGAGAATCCACGACTTCTTTTTGTGAACTATTGCACTGTGTAACTGCACACTATAAATGTCTTTCTCTATCTATGAACACTCTTATCTCACCATTCTATTTTTTTCTTCATTCACGTTAACGCTTTCCTACCCTGTGAACATCTAGGTCTTTCTTAGAATTGATAGGAGACAACTATTACTCTGTAAATGGCCAGGATGGTAAGGTGAGTTCCTGGAAACTCTGGTGTTGGAATCAGGGACCAAGGAAGAGCAGAGAAGTAGTGGCCTTTCTCATTTTACAAGGAATTTATTCTGCTGGTGCTGCGCCACCACCAAACTACACAAACGCTGGATCCTTTAAACTCCAGGGGACTGACAGTTGAGTCTATTTGCAAATAGGACACTAGAGGGCTCCCAAGGGTTAAAAATAAGTGAAAAGTTGTTTGAATAAAAACTGATTTCTGTACGGCATTTTTTTAAAAGAGTTTAAAATTGAAGTTTTCTTTTTAAAAAAACTAGTTTTAAGAAACTTTTATAATGTTTTAATACTGAGCTATCGGTAGCCAGTTTACAAGTAGCCTGATTGCTTTGCACTCGCGAGTTTCCAAGGGAGTTTTTAAAACGTAACTGAAATATATGAGATGTGGAAGACTCTTGACCATGAAATATGTTCTACTTACGTGCCTCAGCCTTTTAAAGTTCTTTGCATTAGTCAGGGACTACAGTCTTCGTGAAGTCAAGCATGGGGCCAGCTGTGTAAGTAAAGTTGCTTATGAGATTCTTCTTTTTCTTCTTCTGTGTTTGATAATGTGAGGAAATAGCGCTTGAGAGCCTTTAATTTTCTTTCAGCTGACTTTGTTGGAAAGAAAAGAAATAACAAGCAGCCTGATTTGGCCATGTGTATGGTTGTGTGTGTGTCCGCGTGAATAAATGTAACTGCTTTCAAGATGATTAGGCATTTAATGACTTTATATTATAGCGCCTCTTTTAACATTAGATAGTGGAACACACTGTTAAGAAAAAGTTGTACCATTTGCCTAAGATAATATGTTTCTGAAGTTGAATGTTAACACTTGGTGCTTCTGCCCGATTAGTTAGTGCAGGACTTTAAAAACTGAATATGGCATAGATAACAGTGGTTTTTTTCTTTTTAAAAAAACACCTATTACTTAAGTTATTACTGAATTTCAAAAATGAAAAGTTTGTTTGTCAAATTTTAATGCTTTTCTTTCAGAACCAGAATTAAATAACTCCAGTTGCAAGTTATAAAATATTACTGGATTTTGTCACTTGTTTTCACTACTTAAGAACTGGATGTTAAATATATACACATCTTGTTTTTAGTTCTTAAACTTGAATTCTTTTTTTTTTTTTTAACATTTAGAGGAAGGAAATGAAAGGAAAGGGTTACTCTTTCTCTTTACTCGTGTGGAGGAACTGAGGTGGTTTGAAACAGTGACTCAGTTAACTCTCTTTCCATTCATTCCCAGATCCTTGGGAAGGCGGATAAGAATCTAAAAGGTTTGGGAGCTCCGTGTCAAAGCACTCCCAATTCCAGCCCTTCGCTTTGGCCGCTGCCCACTGGGGATCACTCCACGCAGAAGCGGCCGCGACAGCTGAATTCAGGAAACCATGCATCATGTCAGCAGGAACCAACCGCAGACCTTAAACGCTGCTCAGCATGTGGATGCCCCGGAGAAATGACCTGCCCAGACAAGCCGGGCCAACTCATAAACTGGTTCGTCTGTTCTTTGTGCGTCCCGCGGGCGCGGAAACTTTGGAGCAGCCGCCGTCCAAGGACTCGGAGGACCCTCCTGCTGGGCACTGCCTGCGCCGTCTACCTGGGCTTCCTCGTGAGCCAGGCTGGGCGCGCCTCTCCGCAGCAAGCCAGGGCGCCAGAGAAGGGGCCGCAGCAGGGCCGCGATGCCGCCGAGGTTCCCTTCCCGGAGATACCCCTGGATGGCACCTTGGCCCCTCCCGAGCTGCAGGGCAACGGGACCATTCTGCAGCCCAACAACGTGCTGTACATTACTCTCCGCTCCAAGCGCAGCAAGCCCGCCAATATCCGTGGCACCGTGAAGCCGAAACGCAGGAAGAAGCATGCGGTGGCATCTCTGGCCCCGGGGCCGGAGCCTTTGGCCGGACAGTCCTTTCAGCCCCAGGAGGCCGCAAGAGCAGCAGGTGTTGAAGGGCCTGGGTACGCCCAGGGAGGAGACCCGGCCAAGGTCAGGGAGCGACCCTGGAAGCTAGTGCGGGGTCCCGGGGTGCGAGCTAGGGGCCCTGACTTCCAGCTACCCAAGGCCAAGGAGAGCAACATCAGGATCTACAGTGAGAGCGCCCCCTCGTGGCTGAGCAAAGAAGACATCCACAGAATGCGCCTGTTAGCGGATGGCGCAGTGGCAGGCCTGCAGCCAGTGGCCTCTAAGAGCGGTGCGCGTTTGCTGGTGCTGCGGGGAGGGGTCGCTGGCTCTGTGCCCCGCTGCGGCCCTAGCCCCTGTGGGCTGCTCAAGCACCCCCTGGACATGAGCGAGGTGTTTGCCTTCCACCTGGACAGGATCTTGGGACTCAACAGGACCCTGCCGTCTGTGAGCAGGAAATCTGAGTTCATCCAAGGTAACACATCCACTCCCTTCGTTCTTTACAGCTGTTGGGGATAGGGGTGATTTTCTCTTCTCCTTCGCTCCCTTTTTCTAGATGATTTTCTCCACCCACACTTCACATTTGGACAGCAGCAGCAGCATGTCTTTCCATAAGCTTGCATTCATTATTTTCCCAGGTTTGGGAGGATGAGAGTTTAAGAGAAATGCTTTGCTTTACGTGCAAGAGTAAACCCACGCGTGCAATCTTCGCTTTCCCTCACTACACTTCCCGGTGGCTTATTAAACCTAATTACAGCCAATGGTAATTTACATGATGAGGATAGGGAGTCAGGGTGAAGACAAAGAACTTGCTGACTGTTAGGCATATTATGGGGTAGGGTAGTATGGGAGCAAATAGAATTTGTTCTTTGGAAGTTTTCAAAAGTGAGGGGGAAGTAAGTAATGTTTCTTCAACAAATGAAATCTTTTTAAGATGTCCAGAGCCAGGCTATATTAGATCTGGTTCTGTTCTTTGATTTTTTTCCTTTCTTTTTCTTTTTTTTTTTTTGGTATACTGTATGTTGGAGTCCCATTTCATTATTTTTCGTATGACTATCCCATTATGGAAGCACCCTTTGTTGAATTTTTGTTTGTTTCTTTTGCTTGTTTTTTTTGGGGGGGGTGGGGTGGGGGGAAGTGCGTGGACTGGGAATGAACCCGGGTCTCCCACATGGCAGGCAAGAATTCTACCACTGAGCTACCCTTGCACCCCTCTGTCCTTTGATTTTATGAATTCAACCTCTTTATTTTATGAATAAGGAAAATTAAGTGATTTGTTCAGCATGTAGACTAACTAGCCATGTTATTTCTTCAAACCCATGACTGTGATTTATTGAGTCTGATTTCCAAGATTTTCTCTTCTTTATTACCAAAGGTTTTGGCAGGCTCTAGGGTGTGAAGCCAGTCCCTGCAGTTGCAGGCGAGTGCGCTGGGCTGTGGCCATATCCCAGAAAAAGAATATTCCCTGAATCTTGAGGCAGGAAAAGTCAAGGCTTAGTTTTGAATGCAGAATGGTCCCAGAAGTCACCACTTTTGCATTCAAACTGGCCCAAGTCCTTAAAAGGTCATTTAGTCAATGATAAGCTCAAAAGGTGCACCCTTACTCCCTGTTTCCCATACAATTTAACATTATGGTGAGGTTCCCATGGGGCCTGGAATGGAATGGATTGAAACTTTTGGGGATGGATGAAAACCAAGCTGAATTTCCAGTGGCTTTAGAATTATAATTTAAGTTTACAATGGATATTCCTTCATACCAGGGGTTAATGTAGAAAGACTGGGCGTTTTACTTATGCTGATTCATTTCCAGGTGCCACAGATGCAGAGGCATATTTTGATGTTCCACATTCACAAAGTAGTCTACCATGATTATACTGAGATGGAAATGTCTCTCACACATTCAGTCTAATGTTGGTAAATGCTAATTTTTATGGAGTGCTCGCTATTTGCTAAGCACTATATTAATTGACTCATACAGTTCATATAAGCATTGATTTTTATAATTGTCACAATGCCATGGGGTACATGCCATTATTATTTCCATTTAGTAGATGAGAAAATTGAGGCTTATTCAGACAAAGTAATTTTTTCCTACTTCCACAGTTAGTAAAACTGTGTTTTGAGCTGGATTTTGAATGTCGGCCCAGCTGATTTCAGAACTTAAGTTCTTAACCACTGGACTTGGGTGACTATAAATCCAAACTGGAACACTCTGGGGTGAAAGGAGGTAATGATGGGTGTTGGAACAATAGGTTGAAAGAATACGCATACACCAAGGTGTCTTGGACAGAGGGACTTAGGATCACCATTCGCTTTCGTATAAGAAAGGAGAGAAGGTGAACTGTTGACTAACTCTTGAAGCTTAGTACTCTGGTATGCCTTTTGAGCTTCCCTGAGATGCTCTTGGATGGAAATTGGGAAGATAAAGTAGTGGTGAGGTGTCTGGGTTCTGGAGCTGGACAGCCTGGCTTTGAATTTAACCAGCTATGTGATCTGGAAATGTTAGAGTATCTCTCTAGGCCTCAGTTTCCTCATCTGTAAAATGACAATCAGAGCTACCTTTGAGATTATTGTTCTATAGAATTCATATAGATGCAGTGCTTGCTGCAAAGAAACCCTTCAGTAATTATAGATTATTAATGTTAATACACTAAGTCAGGAGGTATCAAGTTCATTGAGTTATTCAAAGAAAAACTTCAGTACCTGCATTTAGAATTATGGAATGAGCCCCAGAAGGGACCCTATAAGTAAGTCTGGTGCAACACCTCCTTTACAGATGCTGTATCCTTGGTCCACAAACATAAATTCCAAATAGCACTTATTATTTCTTTATGTGGCAAAACTAAGACTAAAATCCATGTCTCCTGACTACCAGGTTAAACTCTTTGATGTGAAAATCTCTCTTGGATATTTCATTTTGTTTTCTGAGTATCAGGCATCTTTGGAAATAAAAAGAGCAGTTGTGTTCCAATTTGAAGGAGGGGTTTATCGTCCCATTATGGCCTGGATGTTTTTGTCTTCATTCAAAAGTAAGTGGTGGGGTGCATGGGTGGTTTGGTGGTAGAATGCTCTCCTTTCATGCGGGAGACCCGGGTTCAATTCCCTGACCATGCACCACCCCCCCCCCGCAAAAAAAAAAAAGTAAAAAAGTAAGTGGTGATGGGAAAAAACAAAGTTGTGATATGATTCTCAATTTAAAAAGATGAGTTAAATTCGTAAGAAGTGATCAATCAAACAATACCAGATCTTTCTTTATTCTCTTTTTGTTATCTTCTCTTTTTTATTTATTTAGAGTCATAAAGTTAGGTCAGTTTCATCAAGAGCCTATGCAATTATTTGAATATGTCTAAGGGTTCTATACACAGTATAATTCTTCTGATGTTGTTAACAGCTAAAGGAGGTAAAGTATATACATAGACCAGTTCTGGTCCTGGTAGGTGTTTTGGTTTGTTAAAACTGCTAGAATGCAATATACCAGAAATAGAGTGGCTTTTAAAAGGGAAATTTATTAAGTTGCAATAAATTTATTAGCATTCTAAGGCTATAAAAGTGTCCAAACTAAGGCATACAGGAAAAGATACCTTGATTCAAGAAAGGCCAATGGGTGGGAACATCTCTGTTAGCTGGGAAGGTAAATGGTGACGTCTGCTAGATTTCTCTCCCAGCTTCTTCATACAGTTTTCCTGGGGGCTTTTTTTCCCCTGCATTTCCAAAGGTCTCTGGCTGTGTGGGCTCTGAAGCTCTTTCCAAAATGGTTCCCTCTTAAAGGACTCCAGCAAGCAACCTCACTTTGAATGGATGGAGACACATCTCCATGGAAATCACTTAATCAAAAGGTCCCACCCACAACTGGGTGGATTACATCTCCATGGAAACAACTTAATCAAAAGAGCCCACCCAGCGATATTGAATGAGGATTAAGGAACTTGGCTTTTCTGGGGTACACAACCAGCACAATGAAGACAGAGAAAAAGAGACTTAGGTATCTTTCTCCATTCACTGATTTCTAGACTTTTCTGACCTTTGTCTTTCTCTGATTTCCGAAGAAATATGCACTCTTCTTCCAACCCCTTCTTACTCTTCTCTTATTTGAATTTAGCTTTATTTGAGCCTCCCTGCCTACCCAAGTAGATGGTAGATTTTACCTGCTTACCCAGTCCCTATTTTGGCCTCAATCTGTACCATTACTTAGTATTATAATTATTTCTTTAATCATTGCTCCTTCCCAATAGCCTCTAAGTCTGTGAGGGAAGGGATGTTGATTGTCTTGTTTATCATGTTTCTGGAACCTAGTCCAGAGTTTGGCACATAGTAGGTTCTCAATAAATAATTTTGAATGAATGCAGGGATGCATTTTAGGCCTTCTCCATTGCCTTTAAAGAGTAAGTCTGTATTTGTGGCCAGATTCCAAACTTCAAGACAAAGGCCTAAGTCTAATCTGGATCTTCTAAAGAGCTCATTGTAGAGATAATGAGAAATGTCCTTACACCTCCCTATCATGCAAATAGTAAAGTTAATAGGGCTTATTCTTGCGAGAACCATCAATATGGTCTGCTGGCATCACGTTATAGTTGTGATAGGTAATGGGTGTTCTGCAGAAAGAATAATAGTATTTCGTTTAGGTATCAACTTCTCTGATGATTTGACTTGATCTAGGAGTTGACTTTTTAATATCTGAAAAACTGGGTGGCCAGCTAGTTCTATAAGTAATCTGCCCTAAATCTTATTTCTGTTCTCTGGCTTTTGATTAATGGTTATGAAAATCAATTCATGTCTAGTACAAAGAATGTAGCTAGCCTGTATTGTGAGTTGAATATAGATATTTGATGATCTCAATTCATCTTTTCAAGAACCTTATGCATTAGAATTTTATGTTAATTTAGAGATGAAACAAAGCTCAGGGTCACAGAATAAGTTACATGTCCATCAAGAATTCAAGCCCATGTCTTCTAACTTCCAAGTCTTTCTCCTTTTTATCAAACTATGCTCCTCACCAAATCCTTTATGTCTTCTTTCTCCATTACCATAACCTATTAGTAAATAGTTTTTTAGCACAGTGAAACTAATGACTTACACACTGATGTTTAACGTAGATAAAGGCTAAGGGACCCTCTTTTTGATCAAGGGGACAGCAACCAGAACCATAGCTAAGAGTTATTGAATGTTACTATATGCCAAGCACTGTTTAAGCGTTCTATATGCATTATGCCATTACCTTCTCACAAAAACTGTTTGTGTTAGATACTTTATGGCAGCCATTTTACTCATGTGGAAATTGAGAACCAGTGTAATTTAGTTACCTTTCTCAAGGTCATTATTTCCATTACCTCAATATAAAAAGAATTTATTGAAGATGCTATGTAAAAAAGAATGAAATGCTATGATTTGAATGATCTGCCTGACCCCCAGCCTCTCAGATTAAGTTTTACATTGATTTAAGTCAAATGATAAAGGTCCCATATGTTATACTATACAATAAAAAAAGTAAAAAAAAAAAAAAAAAAAGAACACACATGCACAAAAGATAAAGGTCCGAATTATAAAGCTCATCTTCAGTGTTTTTTTAAGTTGGTGAAACTACTGTGGATGAGCCCGTTAGCACAGAGCTTCTAGCTCCATTAGGCTAGGACACATTCTTGGTTGTGTAAGCCAATGAATTCCAGGTGGCTCTTTTTTGCAAAAATATATATTTTAATTAGAAATGAGTGGCCATACTGGCCTTGTAATGTGTGTGAGACCATTTTCTGACAGGTGTTACTCCAAACATGTCCTAGAAAATGAGAAGAGTATACTTGGAGAAAAGCAAGGCTGTAATTAGTGGTAGAAAGTGCCAGCTGTGTTCCATACTACAAAATCTAGCAGTCATCACTGGAGAAGATTTTCATCCTATGTTTATCTGTGCAGATAATGCGAAAGTGAATTGAAATTTACCATAAAGTCCTTCTTTTAAAAAATCTGTTTTTGCAATAATGAAATTTTCAATTATCTGTATACCGAATTTATCACTACGTAGCAAACGGTGCCTATTCTGCATTTGGTGTCTTATATATATTACATCACAACAATTCTGCACAGCAGAGATTACTGACACTTTAAATATTGGAATCCTGAGGCTCAGCAAGGTTATGAAATTTGCCCAAGGCCAAATAGCTAGTAAGTAAATACTGCAACTAGAATTTGTACTCAGTTCTGTCTGACGCTAGCGTCTCCTCATGTTGTTTCTGTTAGCTATCTTTCAAATATAACTTGAAATAATCACAGGATGGTGACAAAAAATATGCCAATTTTAGCATGACAATTTCTCACTTTCCTATTATGCTAGCATTTCTATTTAAGTTCTTTTTTTTCAATTTAACAATTTAATACTGATACTATTTTTACTCAAGGGAAGTACTGCTATACTATGACTACTACAGCAATTTTCTTTTAACACAAACCCATGCTTACCAGATTTTCTGGGTTTACTCAGAGCAATCATATGTTTGCAAATGTGACTGAATATCTTAATGTGTACCAAATCATCCTTGTAAGGGTCTCAAATCATTACAAAGGCCACGAAAACCAATGTGGTGCTGATATATTTAGATAATGTTTTTTAGCAAAATATCTCAAAGTATTTATCTAGATTTAAAAGACCGAGCAGATAATGTCCATGCATAAAAGGACCCAACACCCTCCATGATCTTCAATTTAGCAGCGTCGCCAAAGCTTTTCTAGCTGCCTGCACAGTAATGTGAATGAATCCCAAGGGACTCTGTTTTGGTAGCAATTAAGCATTGTACTATTTTTCATGCACAGCATGGAAGAAGCATTATGCATGCTTTATTTTTAGGATACCGCTTCCTTGCCACAGAGTAGTCATACTAAATTAAAGTAGCCCAGTTCCAGGAACTCTGTATGTCAAGGCTGCTTAGGTGACAAACTGCAGACACCCCACACACTCCCATTTAAATTCATTGTAGATCCCAAGTTGCTGTTTTCTAAACTGTAAAGCCTGTTCTTATGACAAAGGAAGAGAAATATAGTGTGTATTTTTCCATCTCTTTCTGAGTACAAACAAGCAGTACTGGAGTTGCTGGGCTATGTGCTATTGACAGAGCAGGGGCGGGTGGCATCTTTGCATTTCTTGTTGTTTCAGGCTTTCTAGGAAGGACTGAGTGATTTTTCAGGGAGTTTTGAGAATAACCCAGATAACCACAAATGTTCCAAATCCTACAAATCTTTGACATAACTGCAAACTTGCTTAAAATATTTATTTGCGAGTATAGTAATTATGTTTTATTTTCAGAAATTTGGAATGAAAGTATATATATATAATCAGAAAAGCCCTAAGGATATTTCTTTGGCAATCAAGTTGAGCTGATGGGCTTGGTACTTTCATTCATCAGTGAACAAAAGTTTATTGAGCATCTGCTCTAAGTAGCTTTCTGCTCCAGTGTCCTCTAGCTGCTCACTACATGCCTTCCTAGCCAAAGTGGATGAGCTGGGCAACTCTCTCTGCTGTGTCCCTGCAATTTGTCTCTCAGTTCCACACACAGCTGGGACAGAAGGGACAATGTGTGATTGCCCCAGACTTCAACATGTAAATGATGCATGAGCCTCAACGCCATGCCATCTGTTCTTCTCTATCACATCATGTTTATCGTCTAATCTTTTAGCAAATGTTTTTTGAGCGCCTGCTATGTGCCAGGCACTCTCAAGTCACTGAGGCTGCATGTGTGAACAAAGCCGACCAGAATGCCTGTCCTTGTGGAGTTGGCATTAGTGGGTTATGTGAGAGTTCAGTGGTTGGAAGGGAATCCCATTAACTGCCACCGATTTCAGAATTCACCCAGCACCCTTCTGAGCTTGTTGTTCTGCTTGTTCCATCGAGGCGATCTGCTGCTGTCTTTGGGTTGGTCCAAGGACCACGACAAGTATGGTAGGACTAGATGCCCCTCTTATCTCAGACATGGGAAAATGTCATTTTAGTCCAGTTCAGCTGTATTTTTTGTTTTAATTCAATAGCATTCCTTTTTTGTGTGTGGCACTGTTGTAGGCATGGGGGGAGAAGCATAGCCTCTAATGCAAGTAGCTTTGTGCTAACAGTGTGGCCTGGTGATCTAGACTCCTGGAGTTGGAATCATGTTTCTGCCATGTGCTGCCTGCATGGCCTGTGGTAAAACACTTAATTTCTTTGAAACTTATTTTTTCATTGTATATAGGATTGATGATAGTGATAATTACAAGAATGATAACAGTATTTGCCTCATAGAGTTGTTGTAAGAATTAAATGAGTTGATAATGCATGAAATATTTATTATAACAGTGCCAAGCACATGGTAACACTCAGTGAATGTTACCTTTTATTTCCATTCAATTTCTGAGCTGATTCAGCTACTTGTGATATGTTTCTTTAGATTTCCTTATGTAGAGTGATTATGTCCACTTGAACTAAATATATGGGCACGTAAAATGATCATTTAAGAAAATATCTGGTGTCAACAGTGGATAATAAAACAGTCTCTCTCATTTGTGAAGTATTCAGCAGTTCACAGTCATTATCTCGTCAAGTTTCACAACTCCATAAACATATACTGTGTTCACATTTTCTGGGTGATGACATTCAGATGGAGGGATGACATCTATTTCCCAAGGGCCCACAGACTGCTGTGGAGACATGGAACAGGAGGACTCCGTAGCCTCCTTCTTCATAATTGTGCCACAACATCTCCATTATCTGGTAGCGTTCAATGATTGTGTCCTGGGGCTTTCAAGTTACTGGTACATGCCAGTTGCCACCCACTTTCACCATTGCTTTGTTGTCCAATTCCTGAGTGTAGCTGTGGTGCCTTAACTGCTTTCCTTCTCATGACAGTCATCTGGGGTTGGCGGTGGTATTTTCACCATTCCCACTGTTATCGTTCCAGAATCCCATAGCGTTAGGGATATGTGTAGAGCACAAGCTGGGTAGAAGGGGAGCATTCATATATGTACATCCCTGCCTCTATGGCTCAAGTTTCTCTTGAACCCTTCTCCATTCATTTAGAATGAAGCCAGTAAATTCACAGCCTATAAGGATCGCAAATAACAGAGCTTTTATTCTGGGCTCATTGAGTGTTACTTAGAACCTAAGGGATATAGATGGAAATTGGGGAATTCTGAGCAATTTCCAGGCAAAGTTCATTCACTCATCAAATTTGTTGAGGGCTCACTTTGGTCTAGATGGGGAGAGGTACTTATCCTAGCACAAGGTGTGTGCATTAGGGTAGATGGTGGGGTGGGTCGGGGGGATTAAAAGACATTTGGAAGAGATAATGCCAGAATTGAATCTTAAAAGTCATCGTAGGTGGAGTGAGAGATGGGGTGGGTGTCGAAAGGATAGCAAGAATAGATATATGGAACCTTGTGGAGGCAGAATGTGCTCAGGGAACTGCAAGTAGTTCTGCAAAACAGGAGGTCAGGGCTTGGTGGGGGTGGTGAGGTGATGATGAAATGAGATAATGCTGGGATGGGAATTTGGTGTGTTTAGGCCATGTAAGGAGCTTGGACTTTATCTTGCAGATGGTGGAGGATCATTGAAGGGTTTTCAGAAACGGAGTGAGGTAATGAGATCTGAATTTCATGACAGTCACTCTGGTTAGGAATACATAGCTCCTTTATCTACACTGGTAAAGACTAAAAAGTCCAGGACTGGGTCACCCTGTGGTGACCAAGACTTTGTTTGCATGATATGATTGTTTGTGGAGCCTGGTACTGTGACCACATCAGCACTACCTCTGAAGTCAAATTTGGTTCCTGTTTTTTTTTTTTTTAATGGAACATTGAGACAGGAAGAGTCTGGGAGTTTCCATTTACAGCGGAAATCCAGGGCAGACTTAGAAAGCAGAAGTTCCTGCCCATTAGTCAAAGGTTCAGAATAAAGAAAGACACTTTGTTTTCAAAGCAGAACTGTTGATTTGGATTAAGTGGTCTATGATAGAGAAAGCCATATGACATTCTCTTTTCCTCCTTGCTTGATTTTACACTTAGCAAACTCTTGAGGGAATATGGGGATTATTTTATCTCAGTCCAGTCTAGAGAAAACAAGCTCTGATGTGAAAAAGATATATAGATAGATACATGTTCTAGTTTGCTAACTGCCAGAATGCAATATACCAGAAACGGAATGGCTTTTAAAGAGGGGAATTTAATAAATTGTCAGTTTACAGTTCTAAGGCCGAGAAAATGTCCCAATTAAAACAAGTCTATAGAAATGTCCAATCAAAGGCATCCAGAAAAAGATACTTTGGTTCAAGAAGGCCAATGAAGTTCAGGGTTTCTCTCTCAAGTGAGAAGGCACATGGTGAACACAGTCAGGGCTCCTCTCTCAGCTGGAAGGGCACATGGTGAGCACGGCATCATCTGCTAGCTTTCTCTCCTGGCTTCCTGTTTCATGAAGCTCCCCGGGAGGCATTTTCCCTCTTCATCTCCAAAGGCCGCTGGCTGGTGGACACTCTGCTTCTTAGGGCAGTGTCATTCTCTGCTCTCTCAGAATCTCCTGGCTTTCTCTTTTGTCATTCTCTTTTATAAGATTCCAGTAAACTACTCAAGACCCACCCAAATGGGTGGAGACACACCTCAACCTAATCCAGTTTAACAACCACTCTTGATTGAATTCCATCTCCAGGGAGATGATCTAATTATAGTTTCAAACATACAATACTAAATAGGGATTAGAAGAAATGGCTGCCTTTACAAAATGGGATTAGGATTAAAACATAGCTTTTCTAGGGTACATACATCCTTTCAAACTGGAACAATACATATGTTTATAATTTTTGTTTGAAGAAGTATATTCTAAAGTTCACCCAGAAATCTGTTTCTAAGACAAGTTCTTAAGTCCAGGATTTGTTTTACTGACTGTATAGAATTTATAAATGTAGACTCCTGCTTTTCCCCTTTTAATAATCAAAACCTTACTTAGGTTTGGATCTTTTTATGTTTGAAAGTACAATATTTTCAGTATTTAACTAATTCTCCCATGATTCTGCCAGACAGATTTGGAAGACACAATTTTTTTTGCATTTTAGGGAACGTGGTGCTTCAGTTTGAATGGCTGAGGGGTTTAGCTTAAGTCCTCTAGGGATCAGTGATAGAGTCAGAATAGAATCAATGCCTTGAGACTCCTTTTTTCTTTCAACCAAGGTTCTTTCTCCTTAATAAGTGGCATTTCACCAAATAACTATTCCTGGGGCATGACATTTCTTCATCTATTGGCATCACACTGAGAGTTTGGTCTGAATTTTAGTCCTTCACATGTTCCCTTAAAGCACTCATCCAACTGGCAAATATTTATTTAATCCTTACACTTATGTGTGTGGCAAATATTTATTTGATCCTTACACTTATGTGTGTGTGTGTGTATTGTATGATTGTGCATGCAGTGTGTATGTGCCTGCTGATCTATTTCTACTAGACACTAAGCCACCTAAGGCCTGGACCTTGCCTGGGACTTGGTAAGGCTCCATTTTAGATATGCCTCATTCTGAATTATTTCCATCGGCAATTCAGATCCAGATGGTGAGGGGTACTTGTAAATATCCATCTAGGGAATAAGTGAATTAACAACTGTCTAAAACCTTGAACAGATGTAATGTTTCATCTACTCCTGAAAACTTCCTTCTCCCCCCAAACTGTCACAGAATCCTACATTCCTAGTCTGTCGTATCTCTCAATTACTAACTTGCTTGCATTTACCAATTCCATGAGGGATTGAGGCAAAAGATCTTAACTGCTTTATTTTTCATTGTAATATTTTTAATTGCCAAAATCCTGCTGTGATGAGCGCTGTAGAAAAGTAGAGCAGATATTACTTAAAGTGTCATTAACAACTAGACACCTGGTACAATAACATTGGAACTGCATCAACATCAACAATTGCCCTTACCACCTGCCCTTACCAACTAAGGATCTGCAGCGTGAGGGTTCTCCTGACATGGATTGTTGGCAGTTCCGGTGGAGCCCTACAGAATTTGTTTCCTATAATAAAGATGCACCTCAATTTTTGACTGGCTTTTGTTTTCTTTGAATGGCTTTTGCAGAGTTGTTTTAAGGAAGGGCTCTGAGTTAAACCATCACTTTCCTTTTTGTCTTGTTCACCAGAGTCTTGGAACTTGGCCCATGCAAGAGAAAGACCCTTTGACTTCAAAATTAAGGACATTTTTACTTATTTCTGCTCAGTGACAAATGCAGATAGACATTTGCAACACCCAACATGCTTTGCATTCACCTATAGTTCAACAAAACAAGTCATTCAATGTTCAAAGTGAAGGGAAAATCCAGGCAAAGGAGATTGTGTACAACATTCATTCTTACTGATTTTCATGTGCATCATCTTAAAAGAATGTCTTCTTTGTGCTTTTAAATAAAGAACAACTTGGGAGAACATCATAATTCAGGGGAAATATTCAGATTTTGGAAAAAAGAAGTTACACAGGCAAGGCTTTAAAGACAGCCCTATTACCTTTAATTCACATGAACACCCACACTTCTCTTAAAACCCGCTTTCTCATCATTCTGACAGTTAGAATTTTATCTCTTCACTGTTAAGATGCCTCTAGAGAGTATAGTACTGCATCATTTTGACAAACCTGAATGTAAAGAGATGAATGCGCCTCTTCTCTGAAACACTTCAGGGGAGGTTGCATTAACCAGTTCCTGTTTTCAGAGGCTGGATTTCTGTCATCCCTTCAGATCTATCAAAGTTCATTTCATTTGCTTAAAGGCTATATTTTATAAAAAGCAGAATTCTCTTCACAGTGGTACTCAACTCTCTGAGATTCTGAAGCTGTATTGACTACTACCACTCTCTTTGAGTACCACATACCCTGGTAAGCAGCCAGGAGATGTGTATGTGGGAAGGAACCTGAATCATCCCTGGCTCTGAATAGTATTGCTCCCCTTTTCTCTTCTTGCTCTTTGAGAATCCCCTTCTTTCTTTTTCGCTATCTGAAAATCACCCCTTCCCATGTGCAATGATTTCTGACAGGACAGGCCAGACTGTCTTTATGTGGTAGTCAGAATTCAAAATATTTTGATAAGGGGGCATGAATGGATGTGTAGAAAAACATTCAGTATTAATTGAAAAGTGATTATTCTTATCAATTGAAAGGTTCCTTTTGGCCGTTGGAGAAAAGACTTTTAAATTAATAGCACAGGAAATGCATCAGTCAAAAAATTTGATGATCTAAATTGCCTGCTTTTGTATGGCTTATGAGCAAAAAATGGTTTCTACGCATTATCCACACCAACAAATGACAATGTTCCTATAACACATGAAAATAACACGCGATTCCAATTTCAGTGTCCATATATACTGAAATTTTATTGGACCATCGGATTATCACTTATTTATATACTGTCTATGGCTGCTTCTGTGTTGCAGTGGCAGAGGTCTGCAATGCAGGGTTGGATAGTTATGGAGAGACTGCATGGTTGATGGGTCTAAAATATTTATTATCTGACTCTGCAAAATTTTCTCATCATACTTGGTTAAAGTGATGTAATTGAGAAATAATTATAAGAGAAATATTAATGATAAAATAGTGAAAAAATTATGACAAACTGTATATATACGATCATCACAAATAGTTCATTTTCTCTGTATGAAAATGTAAGCACCATGAAAGCAAAGAATTTGACTTTCACCTGGTTTATTTATTTATTTACTTATTTGATCAAGTTCTGTAGCAATGCTTGCACAACCCTAAATGCTCTGTAAATATATAAAGGCCAGCTGAGAACTGATGAATTGTGCGGTTGTGTAATGTATGAATGCACTAATAAACATAGCAATGCACATATATTTCTGTAGCATGCACATATGTTATGCACCAGGTTGAGAGCTTTAAATGCATGATCCCATTTAATCCTCACAAAGTCAATTTGAAAGCTACATTATCACCCCCATTTTCTTTTTTTTTTTTTTTCCTTTTTTTGTGCTTGGGCAGGCGCCAGGAATTACACCCAGGTCTCTGGCATGGCAGGCAAGAACTGTGCCTGCTGAACCACTGTGGCCTACCCTGTCACCCACATTTTACAGAAGAAGAAAACAAGATTTGGAGAGGATGCATAACTTATTTAACATGACAAAGCTAATATGTAATGTGGCCAGAATTCAAAAGATCTGCTGGATGCGAGAGTCTGAACTCTAACCATAAGCAATACTTCTAAAATTTCTTAAAGCAATTTATGAGTTCAGGTGAGAAAGAAAGGGATGGAGAAATCCCAGAGATAAATCTATAAATAACAGAACCAGTTACTGGCATAAGAGATTATAGGTGATTTTTGTTTCTTTAGTTTCTCTCTCTCTCTATCAAGTATTTGTGATTTTCCGCCTTTCCTAAAATGAGTAGGTTTACTTTTAAAATAAGAAACAGATGTATTTAAAGAGAAGAAAAAACAGCCCAAGAGGTTGTTTAATGTTTTCATTGTTGACAGAGAGCAGCCGTTTGTCCTCTGAGGATACTGTGCTCTCCTTCTGTCTCTTGTATTGATTTGTGGTTTTGAAGTTCAGTATTAGGTTTCAAGTCCCTCTGAGGACTCCTTGGCCCCAAGAATGCAAAATGTTATCTGTTTATAGCTTTGGACAGAAGACACTGACAGATCGGACTTCTTGATGTTTACCTTTGGAAATCTGAAGTACACTTGTCTTTTGGTTACATTCACCCATACTGTTTCCCACTCCATGACAGGCTGCTTTTACCTGGGATTTGTTGTTATTTTTTAAAATCGGCATAATATCTGGAGTATGCACATTTAAAATTTTGTTCATTTTCTATCTAAGAAGATAATTAGGCCCCAGCAGTTTTAGTAAAGTGAAAGGAAATGAAAGGAGACAGATAATGCTAAAAATGAAGTTCCTTGGCGAACAGTTCAGGCTTCTTTATTTTTCTGTTAATTGTCAGTTGACAGTGGCATATTTTCACAATCTGCAGGACTTTCCACTATGCCCTGGGTCAAGCTGCAAGGCTAAAGAGAGAAAGAATAAGAATAAAACTGGAAAGCAGGTGATTAGAAAGATTATGTCAATGCTACTAAGGTTATTGAAGTCATGGAAACACAAAATTCAGGAGTGGTTAGAGAAGAGACAGTTTCCTATATGAGAGATCAGAGATAAAAACCCTACTTGAAGGCATGCAAGCAAGAGGGGGAAACAAAATTCTCTAGCAAGCAAGGAGCAAAGTTAAAGGTTGAGAACATTTCAGGTAATTTAAAAGGGCCTTAAAAAAATTCCTGTGACATGTCTGGAGATTCCACTCATAATTTCCGAGGCTTCTATTGTCCAGGCCTGTTAAGGATGAGTTAAAGTGGGCTTTTTCAGAGTTTTGTGATTTAATTCTTCTTTTCAAGAGCATCATTTTTTTTTTAATGAGTTATAAGCAAAGCTGTTCAACACCATCTCTTGGTGACTTTATAGGGCAGATGGGGCTTGAAAGTGATTTTATCATTTTTAAGTTTGAAATGTGGTTAGATGTGTCCTAGCCAAGCTCGTTCCTATTTGTAACAACTTCACTTGGGCTTAAGATTCTTCATACAGTTTAGCGATAAAAGAAATAACATTTCTAAACTATCAAGAGTGAGACAAGAATGATCTGAATGACAGATTAAAAAAAAATCATGTATGTACTTGGCACTGAAGAAATGACATTTTCTTAACTATGCTTTTTAGGTTATGTGAAATTACTTATCCACGACCAAGAACACCATGGTTCACACAAAAAAGGGAAGAACAACTCTCGCTTCATTTTTCCTTCTTTGGGGATCAGTGCGTGGTGTGAACCATACAATTCCACTTTTAAATTCTCAGCTTCTAAAAATTCTTTCTCTTACTGACTTTATAATGGGGCCTCAGAAAAATCAGACAGTCATTGTTACAAATAGAGAGTAGCTCTGCTCAGACACTGAATAGACAATTAAAATGTCTGGATTCTTTCCTTTATTGTGGTGGATGCTTTAGATGTGGATTTAACCTCCTCAACCAGAGGATGTTGTGATTGGCGGTGAGTAGCCTATTCTTGCCACATCCGTAAAGTACCTTGTTTTTTTTTGCATGGGCAGGCACCGGGAATCAAACCCGGGTCTCCAATATGGCAGGGGAGAACTCTACCTGCTGAGCCACTGTGACCCACCCAAAGTACCTTGTTTTTTAAAAACTTTTTCGTTGCTAATAATAACTTTCCATTGTATAAAGCTTGTATCGGGAAGACTCATTGAGGTATAAAATAGTAAAACTTCAGAAGACAAAGAGATAGTAAGGTGTCATCTACTCAATCTCCTACATCTCACAGGTTAGGAAGTGAGGCTTTAAAAGCATGGATGACCAACACGAGGCACATAGTGAGTTAATAGCGTGTTAAAATTGTGTTTATTTTTCTGACTCCATAGATGGCCGCCCATGTCCTGTCATTCTCTGGGACTCATCACTATCTCCAACAAGTAATGGGACTCATTCTTCAGTTAAGCTCACCTGGGGTACTTATCAGCAGCTGCTCAAACAGAAGTGCTGGCAGAACGGTAGAGTACCAAAACCTGAATGGGGCTGTACTGAAATACATCACCATGAGTGGTCCAAGATGGCACTCTTTGATTTTCTGTTACAGGTAAGCTTATGAAGTCAAGTAAATATAAGAGTAAAGTTCAGTTATATAAGCCTGACACTAACGAATGTTCAATACCTTGAGTTTTTACGAAACCAGAGTTAAAAGTTGTATAATGCTATACTTGAGAAGTCTCATATTCACATTACAAAATTTTAGTTCCTTTTGGAAAGCATTCATAGATGTTCCTCAGCTCTTTTATTATTTTTGAAGAACTAGTTCACCAGCCATCCTGTAATGGTGTTTTTAGTCACAGACACAATTTATTGAGTTAATCCATCAATAGCCTTAACCCATTTGGGAAGTGAATAAACTGAGGTCTGCTGGATTAAGTAACTCATCCCAGTTCCTACAACTTCTAAAATCTGGCCTCGGGAGTCTCTGGGATCTACTGACAGTAGAAATTTGTCTTTTTTTCCCATCATACCACATTGCATCTTATTGGTCACTTGGCTATACAGCTTACCTCCACCAGTTCCCTTTCTAATAATTTTTGTAAATATCTCATTAAAATTACACATAAAATAAAATAATAAATGTTAATCAACACACAATTGAGTGATTTAACATTTTACAAGTTTCTCAAAACTCTTATCTGCTTTTAATAAAGATCCCATGTCTCTCTCTCTCTCTCTCTCCGCCTCCTCATTGAGATTACTGACTTTCCCTTCCACCATTTTAGAAAAACGAATTTTCTGTTGTAATCAAAGCAGACATTGTATGATTAATTAGCATTCTGTAGCAATTTAGGACCATCTTAGGGATAGTTGCAAAACATTCTTCTTTTGTTAATTTCTCTGAGTGTGTGTGTGTGTGTGTGTGACATTTCAAGAAGCAACTAAAGTGGAACAGAAATGTAGGAAGAAAATGAGTTTGGTGCAGAGTCACACTCTAGGGATTAAGAACTTCAAGAAGGAACGAATGTTCTATGAGGTTAGTGCTACAGAGCCACTGATGAGGATGAAGCTGGGTAGCTGGCCATGATATTTGACAACTTTGCAGTAATGGAAACAGTTGCAAGAAGCTTCAGTGGGGACGGAGGAAGAAACCAATGAAGAATGTTAAGGATGGAGTGGGTACTGAGAAAGAGGAAGTCAAAAATCACACTAATCTTAAAAAAAAGTTTCTCAATAAATGTAAGAAAGTTAGAAGAGAGGACATTTAAGGAAAATTACTTTCTTAATTTTTAAAATTATTTTGTTAAAACATAGATGAATTCCAGATATGTTTTGGAACTGATAGGAAGGGGTTAATGGAGAGAGTGACACTATCTAGAGGAGGTAATAGAACAAGGTATAAGGGACATGTGGACATACAGGGAGGGGTTGCAAATTAAAGGTACTAATGAAGGATGCCCTATCCTTGGAAAGGAACGGATACATAGCACCTGCGGAACAGGTAGAAAAGATGAAAGAAAAAGTAAATGGAAAAAATAATCATCGGGATGTGGGAATTTGAATAAGTTCTTGTCCAAAGAAAGTAAGCTCACTTATATTGTAGATGAGTTTATCGGTGGAAAGTGAGGAATCCTGGAGCCCTGAAGAAAATGTAAAAACTTTTGTGAACAGCCAAATAGAGTAAACCAGAAACAAATAAAAGGATTTCCGAGGAGTGGTATGACTCCAACTAAACTTTCTAGGATAAATTATACTGAATCAGTAATGGTTTGAGGAACATGACTGGGCATACATCTCTGCTTCACAGCGCAGGACAACAAGGGGAGAAATTAGATGAAAAGAAAGAGCCAGGCTTTTCCCTAAAAGAGGAGGCCTGGCTCTTTCTAAGATATTAGTCAGAGCAATATTGAATAGTTTGGGTATGAGGCTCAAGCTGGTTTTAACACACGTGGAGTCAATATGTGGTTGGGAGTTGGGATAATGGGAAGAAACAGAGGAACTAGAATGCACAAGGAGGACAGAGAAAATAACATAAGTGGGAGAGTAGGTAAAGTGGGAGGTAAGGGTATTTCTGTCTCTATTTCCATTTTTAAATCAGAATTAAATCTCTTGGTCATAATTCTTGTAAATGCAGGCAATTTAGATGATGGTTGTGATGACCAAAATTTGTTGTGTTATTCCTTATGCCAGTCTTCGGGGTTAAGCCTTGTATATACATTATTGCATTTTCATTTCATTAATATACTGGCTCTGTGAGATAGGGACACTATCTCCATTTTACAGTAGGGAAAGTGAGGCATGGGTTCGCTAGAGAAACAAAACTGACAGTATATATATTTATATGTGTGCAAATATTAAGAGATTATTATTTTAGGAGTTGGCTCACACAACCGTGGGAACAGGCAAGTCTAAATTCGATAGGGCAGGCCACAGGTTGGAAACTCTGATGAACGTGAAATAGAATTCCCCAGGAGGAACTGGCTAGCTAAAGTAGAGGTAAAGATTCTGACTTCTGAAATTCTCCATTCTGGCTTTTAGACGTCTGACGGAATGGCTGAGCGATAGCGATAAATCGCAGAAGGAATGGAGAGTTGAGTAGGCATCTCACTCTGACACCACAGCGGTCAGCATAGATTTTTTAAGTTATCAAAGTTGATGACTAGGAAATGGAGAGAAAATATAGCGAAAGCTACGAGAAAGAAATGACCTTGAAGATTGTAGCCAATGAACATCGAGTAAACCTAAAAGGAAGAGAGACCACACCTTAAGGAAATCATCTTTATGGTATTGTCTTATTCTGGAACCCTCAAGTAAATCAGAATCGTTCCCTTTCCCATCTGTTGAGGGAAACTCCAACTATCGTTCAGTCAAGCAAGATATATTAATGTGACATCTCCTATTCATTTTACTGTGGGAAACAACTCCTACATGGGTAGTAAAGTGTTAAGATGGTTATGCCCGCTGCCCCAGCCTCACTTTTATTATTATTATTATTCCTATTATTATCACCATCAAGTTGGGAAAACATAGTGCATATAAAACAAAAGGTAAACAACCATTTAAGAATGGGTAAATTAATATCAGTTCTAAGGGGTTATGATATCAAGAGAGGGAGTGATCAATTTGCTGTAAAATAGATATTCTAGGAGGAGGGTTTGAGTAGGGTTGTAGGCTTGAAATGATAAGGAGGACAGGGAAAAGTGTGAGGTAGAATATGGAGTTGTTAATATTCATGTGATGTTTAGTGCATCCTAAGTATACCACTTGTCTGAAGCAGAGGGTTCATTTAGAGCAGTAATGATTTTTCTCTGTTTATAATAGATTAGAGAGAACATGAAAGGAGAGAGCAAGATGCATGTTTACTTTGTAAATCTCTATTGGGCATTAGCCTGTTTTAGCAAGAATAATTACAGCTGAGCCACAGTCTCCTTCAGAGGACCTTAGCAGCTTTTATCATACTGTTTCCATGGGCTTCAGTCTTAAGGATGAATCTGGGCACGTGCAATTATTACTATGATTTTTTGATAAAGACATAAATATTTCACATCCTTAAAATAAAATATTGATAACCTCATATTCATGCAAAACTTGCTATGTGCCAGGCACTGTTGTAAGTACTTTGACACTAACAACTAACATACTAATTTATTTAGTCCTCATGTCAACCCTGTGAAGTAGGTATTATTATTATTCCTATCCTAGAGAGGGGGAAACCAGGGTCACACAACTAACATGTCATAGAGCCTGGAGTCAAACTCAGGAGTTCTGCTTTAAGAGTTGACCTTTGGAGCAATGCTGTCCCCTATGAATCATATGAGGGAATGGTACCATGATCATCCTATTTTACAAATAAAAAAATGTGGGGGTCATCCTTGGTGCTTAGGCTCACAGCCACACAGTGATCAAATCCTTGATATCTCTCAAAGCCATATTGTTTTAGGCATAGCCATGATCCTGTCCTAGTTTAGACTTTGTCATTTCCCATCTGGAGTCCCTTCAATCGTTCTCGCTTTCCTGCCATATATGTATTTTTAGGCCCAGATGGTTGTCCCTATGTCAACATACTGCTTCTTTGCAGTGATGACATCAGCTACGTCTTGATTTTAAGTTCACACAGCCTAGCCTCTTACTGTGCATTCTTAGCTATCCTCTAGTTTTGGCTCCAATTTAAAAGTCATAAGTTATCCTGGTTGTTAAAAGCTAATATGGTTAGTATTTACCAAGGTATATCAAATTATCAGTAAGAGTGCTATCAATTTGTCTGTTTGCTATGATAAATGCTGCACAGTGGATTGGCTTAAATCACCAGAATTTATTGGCTTATGGTTTTAGAGGCCAGAATTCCCAAATCAACCTGTCAGTGAAGCTTGCTCTCTCCCTGAAGTCTGTGACTTTGCAGCACCGGCTTATGGCAGTCTTGGGGCGCCTTGGCTTGCCTTTCTTCCTACTGTCAATTGGCGATCCCCTTGTTATTCTTCCTTGGCTTTCTTTGGCTAACTGTGTCCAGATTTCTTCTGCTTATAAAGGACTCCAATAATGTGGAGTAAGGCCCAATTGATTCAGTTGGGCCTCACCTAAATAAGATCTCAGGAGAGCCTATAAATGAGTCCATGCCTTAACTGATCACACATCTTCAGAATGCCCTATCCACCATAGGAAAGTGGGTTAAGATTAAGAACATGTCTGTTGTTGGGTGTCATGGTTAGGGACACGTGTCAACTTGGCCAAGTTGTGGTACCTGTTTATCTGATTGGGCAAGCGCTGGTCTGTCTGTTGCAATGAGGACATTTCACAGGATTAGGTCATGATCACGTCAGCTGCATCCACAGCTGATTCCATTTGTAATCAGCCAAAAGGGAGTGTCTTTTGCAATTAGTGATGCTAAATCTAATCATGGGAAGCCTTTTAAGGAGAACTCAGAGGAGACAGGTTCCATTCCTGCTTCGGCTGGTGAGCCTCTCCTGTGGAGTTCATCCAGACCCTCCATCGGAGTCGTCGGCTTCACAGCCTGCCCTGTGGATTTTGGACTCTGCGTTCCTGCGGTCACGTGAGACACTTTTATAAATTTTATATTTGCAAGTGTTCCCTGCTGATTCTGTTTCTCTAGAGAACCCTAACTAATACATTGGGGTACATCATTCAATCTGCCACAGAGGGCATCTGTGAAAATGCATTTATAATTTTTGTTCATTCAATATTAGTTTTCCATAGTGCCAAAGTCAAAAGGCCAATTTTCTCTAGAGGTTGCAGCATTTTACAATTTGACCAGTTAAGTGAGAGAGATGCCCGTTTTCCCTTTCTATTGCCAACCCTGTGAGTGGAACACAAAATAATATTTGACAATCTGATGGTGGGTAATGGGGTCTTGTTTAGATTTACCGTTCTTTGATTATGAGTAAGATCAAGTCTATCATATTTTCAAATATTCGTTGGTTATTTATATTTCTTTTACTGTGAATTGCTTGTTCATATCTTCAGCCCATACATATCCTCAGCCATTTTTCATATTGTATTCTGTAACTTTTCCTTATTGATTTGTACAAAACATTTTGTGGATCATGAAGATTAGCTTTTATCTCTTCAATATAGATAAAAAATTACAAATAATTTTTCTTTATTGTTTCTTTTGACTTTGTTTATGGTAGATTATACTCCATAGAAGTTTTACTTTTTTTTTTTATAGAAGACTACATCTTATTTGATTTTTTATTTTCTGTATTTAACATTAAACCTAAGACAAATGTTTATTGAATGGATGGATGAATAAATGATCAAACAGGCCATTTTTCTTGATATTACATATATTAAATAGTTATCTTCTATAAAATAATTCTTCTCATCAATTGCACTGAAAATTTTAAAGTCAAATATATACCTTATTAGAGGACATTTGGTGAGTGTATTAGATGGATGGATTTTTGTGACCAATCTTAGAAAAGTTATGCCTGAAACAAACTAAAATCACTTGCTCTACGATCCTGGAGCAAGGGAGTACAAAAGCCCAGTTGTTAATTTTCTGTACATGGCATTCTTTTCATTTCACCCTGTTAACAAATCTACATTCACAAAGCGATACCATTTACTGGGTCTGTAAAATATGATAGAGGCACAAGTAATCTTTTATTCTTGAAGTGTGGGGGTATGAACTGCATAGACAAAAATTCACCTCCATTACGATGACAAAATATTCTAGAGGGCCTTTGATTTTCTGAATTTGATCAAAATTTTTCAAGAGATTATTTAAGGTAAGAGGAGAAAATTTACGATATAGAACACTTGTTTTTTGACCTTGGAAGCATTAAAGCATGGTGGTCTGGATTCAGCCTGCTGAATTTGAATCCTAATTCTGCTCTATTAATTTTTCGATCCTGAGAAATTATTTAACCTCTCTCTGCCACAGTTCCTCATTTGTAAAATAGGAATAATAATAATAGTGCCTATTGAGAGGATTAAATATTATATATACAACATTTAGAAGGATGCTGGCACATTGTTGGTGCTCCATGAGTATTAGCTATTAATTAAGCAACTGATCATGCAGAAATAATTATAGATATAAATATCAATGTAAGAACTAAATAAACTGTTTACTCTTATTTTTATCTATTAAATTGCAAGTCATTCCCAAATCATTTCATTTCTCTCTGCTCTCATGAACTTTCATACTTACATTATAGCTCTTAGCCATTAGGTCTTAATTGTTTTTGACTAGTCTGTCTTCTTCAATAAGCTGTGAATTTCTCAAGGGCAGGTTCTTGTCTTTGTAGCCATTCTATTCTGCAACAGAGTGTCTAGATATGTCATAGTTACTCAGGGAGTCATTTTTTTAATCAAAGAAAATTACCTAGTTATATTAAAATATTAACCAAAAGGGTCAAATTGAAAATGTTAAAAGTGAAAGAAACAGAAGTGTGCTTGCTATTCAGGAATAACTACAATTTTGTCAAAGGAAGGGAATTAGAAGTTTAGAAGATGAAAGAGTCAAATAGATAGGAAATATTTAATATTTTTCACATTTAATAGATTCTTTCAAATACTCCAAACATTTTCTAAGAATACCTGTTTATTCAATGAGAAATTACGGGAGTTTTATAGAGAAGGCAACTGATACAATGTGTCTTGGGAAATGTTTGTTGCCACAATCAACAAAATAAGTTAAATATATTTCTTTCCACTTGAATTTGATAAGCTTCTTTGAGCACTTGTCTTTCCATACACATAGCAGGCTTGGCGCTGGTGATACAAAGATAAATTAAATCATGCCCTCAAGAGTTGTGCAGTCTAGGGCGGCTGC